>JACEFZ010009702.1:0-46332 GCA_014155875.1 Cepaea nemoralis | reverse complement strand
ACAGCATGAAATCAGCATTAACATCTAGAGAGATTAACAATGAGAATTGTTAAATGTTATGTATATCCAACACTATTGTATGATGTGGAATCCTAGACACTGAACAAGCAACTAGAAAGTCAAATAGATGCTCTGGAGATGTGGATAAAAAGAAGGTTCTAGAAAAACTGGGAATGAAAACAGTTGATGAAGAAATAAAAAAGAGGCAAGTGAAATATTTCAGCGAAGTTAAAAGACATAACTTTTATAAACACCATACTGGAGGGCAAGGTTGAGGGCAAGCAGTAGACAACGATACAAATGGGAAGATAACATCAAAAGATGGACGAACATCATTCTGACAGAATGTACAGTCAAGGTGAGAGACAGACAGTGTTGGAGATCCATTGCAGCCAATCGTCATTGTGGAGATGGCTCCTGATTGATTTATTGATGATATAAAAGTCTACAGTATGCACCTGATAAGATACAGCAAAATATGCCAGGCAATAAATTGTGCAGTATATTGTTTGTGGCTCCTGTGTTTAAAGAAACAGTAATTCTAGTATAAAGTGAATACCCCTGGAGGAGCTTGTCCACTGCCATCATTCACAAAACTGCCGGAGTGACAAAGCTGTCATGTTCTTCCCCGCCCGTCGACATCTGCAGCCTTGACAGTGGCCTGTGTGCTGGAACCTGCTGCAGTATCGACTTTATGCAGCCTCTTAAAAATTGGCCCCTCCTTGGGAGGTTGGTTTTGCTCATTGAACATAAGATCTGAGCCAACTTCGAATTCCATCCTGTGCAAGAAAAGCATAAAGAAAGTTTTAAACAAGGACCTGATATTGTAATCAATATCAAATGGTTGAATGGATAAGAGTGTTCGCTCATAAACTTATGGTGAGTTGAAGCCGAGGTAGCAGGTTCAACCCCACACCGGTCAGTTGGAATAAAATGTTGACTTCTCGTCCTTAACTTAGGGTCATACATTTCAAGTACCTTTGAAGTGTGAGTGAGTTGACCTGATGACGAAGGACACTGGTAATAGGGAAAGCTAACCCATGCGTAAAAATCAGTCCTGTGCACTAAAAATAATAGCACATGTATGGACTACGCTTGAGTTCAAAGAAGGCGAATGAAAAAACAAAACAGACAAACAAACAAATAATATCCAGTTAGTCAAAAGATTGGTGATGAAGTTGGTTGACGATGGCGATCCACTTTCCCCCTGAGTTCACCATTTTTCTTAATTTCAACATAAGCTAGAACCTTAACATTCTTGCATGCCTATGGAAAGTGATTATTTCTTGGTGTCTTCATATTCTCACCTGGATTTTGTCATCCCCCATTTTCAATAGTCAACCTCCATATCTTGCATTGTGACTAAGGCAAGACACCTGATGTTCCATAAAGTCTTTTATTTATATTTGTTGATATTGCTCTCAGTGTTTGATATTTTCAGTAGTAAACCATATCTTAGTAAACCAAGGCAAGACGCCTAGATGGCTTGGCCACGTGGTAAGGTTGAGACAAGAACACAGAGCTGATCCACGACTCTGGTGATCGCATGAGATGGTGAATAATGACCGCCCATGCTTATCGGCATGGCACATGAGGAATGAATAATGGTTTTTAATATATTTTTCAATTAGAATATATTTCATAATCACAAAAATAATTGCTGGAACCATTAATTGTCATTGAAATTGCATAAAACAATAATTAACGGATGTTTAGTGAGTATCGTCGTCGTCATCACACTAAATATAATCCATAGGTGCTGCAATATCCTTCTTAATATCTCCGCCAGAGTATATAGACTGTTCACACCAGTTCTGTGTTGTTTAATCACATGTCTTATGTAAGTCAGCAAGGCCGAATGGATAAAACGCGTGTTCTTAAACATCCGGTGTGCTGATGCCGAGGTAAGGGGTTCAACCCCTACCCAGGCAGTTGTACTAAAATGTTGACCTATCGTCCTTGACTTGGGGATGTAAATTACAAGTACCCTTGAAGTCGAGTGGGTTCACCTGATGGTGAGGGACACTGTAATAGGGAAAGCTAATCCACATGCAAATTCAGTCCAGCACTACTAGAAGTAGTCTGCATAGACTACGCTTGAGTTCAAAAAGTCTTATACTCTTGACAAAATGTCCATTTCTGGTGTTCCAATCCCATTCAAAGGTATTGACTAGCACTCACAGAAGTAGAGGAAAGAATTATAGATAACAGGACGCATTATACAACATCAAATATCTCAAGCTATCATGTGGTTAATTCAAGTGTCTAGGCACATGGATAACATCAGATGTATCTTGACTGGCAAATCCTGCATTTTGTAAAATGAAGAACATCTTCCTTCGCTTTAAATAAATTGTCTATATGTGTGATGCCTCTTAAGTTTCACTTTTTATTTTAAGTTCACTCAGTGGTTCATAAAGTTTGATGGTTTTCATTTAATGTAGTTTTAGGGAATTCCTTAAATATGTTATCTGCTTTTTGGGCACAGTTTTATATGGCCTCTTGGCTGACTTACCAATCTTAAATTTTAGATACATGTGGCTGCATAACTGATTGTGTTCTATTCTGAAGTACAGAATTATTTATTCTGTTCTATACCTTTTAGGTGGCTTTGTGTTGCCTATACTTTTCCTCTAATCCTAACTGTATCGTCTTTTGTTCTGTCCCCATATCTTTCAGTGTAAGGTTAGGAGTTTTCTTGACAATGTACTTAGGTGGGCTTTGGATAAGATGGTGTTTGTTGTCTATGCTTTTCCTCTAATCCATCACTTACAGGGCCTGCCTTCCACTGTATCTTAATAGCAATAGTCGACCAAAGCGACTATCTTCACACTACATAAAGCTGTCTTGTTGGGCAGCCCCATGGCCCATTCCTTTTCTCGTACTATCTTACTCATTTCACAAAGATGCCTAACTTTATCTTCAGACTGTCACCCAAGAACTACCTATCTTCAGCCTGTGTTCCTCTTGTCACCCAGCACCTCATACAGAGGGCACTCCTTGTCCATGGCAACCCTAAGTAAAATTTTTCCCTGAAGCACCTTGTACCTATCATATGACAACAACGCAAGTATATGTTGTATGTCCCTTGTACAGCCCAAAATAACATTCATGGCCTCCTTTGGCATGTGTTCCAGCTTCGCCCGCTGACTGCACAACACTTTAAGCAACCCCAGACCATACTCAATCACCAAAATAAATAACTGTTGGAAGACAGTAAATAAACTTCGACACCAGTACAAATTTGACACAACTTATTTTTAACCCCATTAACTGAGGCCATTCACCCATTGTATCATGGTTTTGTTCGTCCTTTGTTTTGTTTTGATGCATAACTGACTTGTTCAGATAATATATAAGCATGAATTAATGAGTTTTTAAATAAGCATTAGCATAAAACACATTAACTGTTCTGCACCTTTCAACCAATGAAATGTATACATAATACAGTAAAATTGTAATACCGAAATAACCAAATCACTATAAAATGTCATTGTTTTCACATAATTCTTCTTCTTCTTCGTTCATCCGGAGTTTTTTTTTCGGATGTGATTGCGTTGTGCCTGTTTACAGCAGAGCTGCGTTCTTGCGCCGTTAGGCCGACACATCCGACTTCTGCGGGCATTTGTTGACCGGGTTAACCTTCCCGGGGGTTTCTTAGGACGTTTGACTCTCACTGTTGTGGTGTTATCCCCCATCCCAGCTGGTCCATATAGAACAGCCAAAGATCCTGGTCAGCCCTCAAGGGAAGGCAGGGGCAGACCATGGGCATTCCCCGCCATCCAAGGAGGCTTCCATACTTGCAGAGCCGATACATAGCGCTCTGGTACTGGGCTCACCCAAGGAATCGTCACGTCCTGCACATGGCTGCTTAGCCTCACTTCCGTATATTGGGCCTTCCGTTCACCATAGGCTGTTCTTCCGGAAACCAGAAGTATGCAGTCTGCAGATGACATCCACACAGTGAGCTTTCGATTCGGACTTTCCATGTAATGGATTTGCTATCCAAGCAATATTCCATTTCGTGCCACTAGGACACTTTTCCACCTTTTATGAAGCCCACACAGTGGGCTTTTGATTCAGGACTTTCCACGTAATGGATTTGCTATCCAAGCAATATTCCATTTCGTGCCACTAGGACACTTTTCCACCTTTTATGAAGCCCACACAATGGGCTTTTGATTTGGACTTTCCACGTAATGGATTTGCTATCCAAGCAATATTCCATTTCATGCCTCTGGGTCTTCATGCACCTTTAAATGTCAACCTGTATATAGTTAAAGTAATCTGCGGTCAACTTTAGCTTGTTGATATCTCCATAGAGCTTGTCCTCAAATGAAGCAGGTGTGGGCCAAAATATCTTTCTCTGTTCTGCATACGTTGGGCAATCCTGCAGCAAATGTTTTGCTGTCATTTTTCCAGTTCTACAATTACATTCATCGGTATCTCCTATCTTTAGTTTATTTATCAAGTGGTATTTCAGCCTGTTATGTCCTGTGCGGAGTCTGAAGATTGCTACTTGTTCTCTTCGGTCGAGTTTGTAATATGCATCATCCTTCTGATGGCCTGGATGCTCTGATTCCCATTTGGTTCTATAAGTGCTTTTATCAACCTCTTTGCCTCATTATAGGTTATGTCTATGTCAGGCTGTGGTAGTCGTCCGCCCTCTTTTGCCAGTCTGTCAGCCTCTTCGTTTCCAGGTATACTGCAATGTGATGGGATCCACTGTATTACAACTTTTTTGGATTTCTGGCATAGACCCATGGAGTGCTGCTCTTAGGTCAGTTAGTTCTGTGCTGTTATTGCTCTTCAGTATTGAGACAGCTGACTTTGCATCTGTGAAGATAGCTATTTGCTTCTCTTTATTTTCCTCCATCAGGAGCATTTCTGCTGCAGTTTTCAGAGCCTCTACCTCCGCTTTGAAGTTACTTGAAAATTTTCCAGTTGCCATTGAATGTGTTTTTTTCAGCTCCATTTTTTAAATTTAGGAGAATTCCTCCTCCTCCATTCTCTATTGAATTTTTGGCTGATCCATCTGTATATGCATGGGTCCAATTCCTGCTTGGGTAATGTTCTTTTATGTAGTTTAGGGTTATTTCTCTTCTTTCGGTTTCATGCTGAGTGTTCTTTTTCTCAATACCAAGAATGTTTTCTATCATCTCAGGCAGTTGCTGCTGTCTCCAAGCTGGGAACTTGTGTGCATTGTGTATGGGCTTGACTGTTGATATGTTAAGTATAGGATCTGCCCTAATCCTTCGTTTTGCAGTTTCTACAAAGTTGCTACGCTTCAGTCTTCCCTTTCCAAAACCATTAAATCTGTTGCACATAGGGTGGTCTGTCAATCTAAATTTTTCTGCTTGTTGCTGGGCTCTGCTATCTCTTCTATCCTGCATTGGTTGTAAACAAGTGATCTTTTCTAGTTCATTAATAGGCGTTGTCTTCAGGCTTCCAGTTATGATTCACATTCCTTGGTTTTGGACTACTTATTTTGTTAAAGTTTGACTTAGCTGCTGTTGCCCAAGCTGCAATGCCATATTCCAGTACTGGCCTCACCCGTCCAGTATATAGCTTCTTGAGAACTTTCTCATCTGCTCCCCACGTTGTACCAGCAAGCTTTTTCATGATTGCCATTCTTCTTCTTCTTCTTCTTCTTCGTTCATCCGGAGTTTTTTTTTTCGGATGTGATTGCGTTGTGCCTGTTTACAGCAGAGCTGCGTTCTTGCGCCGTTAGGCCGACACATCCGACTTCTGCGGGCATTTGTTGACCGGGTTAACCTTCCCGGGGGTTTCTTAGGACGTTTGACTCTCACTGTTGTGGTGTTATCCCCCATCCCAGCTGGTCCATATAGAACAGCCAAAGATCCTGGTCAGCCCTCAAGGGAAGGCAGGGGCAGACCATGGGCATTCCCCGCCATCCAAGGGCTTAGGTGTACAGACTCAGATTTTCTTTCACCTCCGATTGATAAGATCCCATGCCTTACCCCTAAAGCAGCCACCAAGCAGGTGTACAGTCTCAGATTTTTGTTTCAGCTCTGATAGACAAAATCCTGTACCTTACCACAGATTGGAAGCCAGGCCACCAAACAGAGAGATCTGTGTCTTCACCGCTCAGACATAAACTTCTCTGCATAAGATAACATTCATGTATGGTTGGTTGGTTATGGAAATCTACATGGTCGAGGGGTTTAACGCTTCCACTAAAAGCTTCTAGTGCACGAGCCGTGGGTTCAACCCCTACACCAGTCGGTTGGACTTCAACACTGACTTCTAGTTCAGAAAGCAATGGCAAACTGCTTAACCCTTTACAGGGTGGAACGGCCATTTCCGTCCGATACTGTAAACGAGCGAAACGTCCCAAAACGCCCGATACTATTATGCATTGTAAAAACGCGATCTCTCGGCTTTCCGACACTTCCAACGGTTACTTTCGCCGATAGCTTGACAACGTGACCGCCATTTGTAAGCGCCTACTATGAATTTGAACGGACTTTTACGGACTTTTTTTGATAGTTTTCGGGGTTTTTACGCTGTTTTTCAAAACAGACTTCAGCGATACTTCAAGTGATAGCCGAGATTTCGCTAGGTTTAATTTAAGTGACATTAAAGGGCACGAAGTTGACTATTAATCGGAGCTAGATATCGGTGCAAAGCGTTACTTTGCATTAGCAGTCTGAGTCGGACTTTAAAGAAAGTGATTATGATTCTGAAAATGTGTTTGTAAATTGCCGTATAGATGACGGAAAATCACAAACAAAATGCTATATTTCGTAAATATTTGTGTTCATATATGGATTACCGACAACAATCATGTGAGTAACATATTCTGCATGCTTTTCCTTTCATTGTGTTGTTTATTTAACTAAAATCGGTTGACTAACACCTTATTTGTGATGTTTTTACTAACGCAACCCGAAATTTTACCGAACCTGAAAAAATCTTGCCCGTTCAGGGCTAGAAAACGGACAAGCGTCTGCCCCGTAAAGGGTAAAACATAAAATTGCCTATAAAACCAACTTGTGGTTGATCGGAATGTCCCACAAAGGACTTGCAACATTTCATTTGGTAGTGACTCCTCTAGAAGAATGAGTTTTAACTCTATAGACACATGCACGGACATTCAGGTCACATGATGGAAGACTGAGTTTTAACTCTATAGACACATGCACGGACATTCAGGTCACATGAGATTCTAAAACCTGCGGAGGAAACATTACCACCTGGGGCCTAACTGCTGCCTGTCTATATGTATTGTGCTGAATCATAAGATGGTTAAATCTTAAAATGCCTTCCCGCAGATGTGAAGATTCAGTAGCGACCTGACACACCGCCGTTGATTTCTGAGCTGGGAGGGGAAGGAGAGCTCTGCAGCAGTCCTCACAGAGCTGACACTTCAGTACCGGGCCGAGAGAAAAGTCAACACCAACCTCACGCCGATAGATACAGACCCTTTTATAGGGCTGAAATCTTCTTCTTCTTCTGCGTTCATCCGGAGTTTTTTTCAGACGTGATTGCATTGTGCCTGTTTACAGCAGAGCTGTGTTTTTGCGCCGTTAGGCCGACACATCTGACTTCTGTGGGCATTTGTTGACCGGGTTAACCTTCCCGGGAGGCAGCAGGTTTGTGTGTCGCTTGGTCTGGTCCCTCTCCCTTGACCTGTCCGACATGGGTGACCCTACCAGTAACTGTGCTACCGCCGGCATAGCTCTTGGGGTCATTGGAACGTGCAAGCCCCTCTACCTCGTCATGGTGGACACACAGCAGAGGGGGGTGGGGGGGAGGGGGAGCCTGAAATGACCAAAGGATTCACCAACCATGCAATGTAAAGGTGAGATGATAATGATTCTGTGATACTGATAGAAGATTCACTAACCATGCAATGTAAAGGTGAGATGACAATGATTCTGTGATACTGATAGAAGATTCACTAACCATGCAATGTAAAGGTGAGATGACAATGATTCTGTGATACTGATAGAAGATTCACTAACCATGCAATGTAAAGGTGAGATGATAATGATTCTGTGATACTTACAGCAGTAACTGCTCAGTGACAGGTATATTTTCCAGGCTAATTCTGTAGAGTCTGGGGCAGAACTGGAGCATAGACTCCAGGAGGCTTGTCTTGACATTTGCCATGCTCATGTCCAGCAGACGCAACTGGTACATTCTGTGAACATTGAAGAAACAATCAGTTTCATATGATAGGGAAATCAAGCACAATCCAGGGAATTGGATGTATGTGTTGCTTCATATTATAGGGAAATCAAGGACAATCGAGGAAGTAAACCACCCAAAAGACATTAAATAAACAATATTGTGACATGGAGAGAGAGAGAGAGAGAGAGAGAGAGAGAGAGAGAGAGAGAGAGAGGGGAAAGAGAGGGGGGGAGAGAGAGGGAGGGGGAGAGAGAGACAGAGAGAGGGAGGGGAGAGAGACAGACAGAGGGGGGAGGGGAGAGAGACAGAGAGAGAGACAAATGAATGGGCACTCAGTAGATGATGCGGTCAGTATCACATAGGTCGACCTACCTTCCCAAGATATCTCCTAGAACCCATTTTAGGGTCAGTGGGTCCTGTAAGCCAAGGTCAATTTTTAAAATCTGCCTCAATGCAGATTGAAAACCATGACCAGTGCGCTGGCAGGCTACTATACTACCATGGCTCACTGACGAGTATACCATTTTTCTATTTTATAGAACAATTCAAATAGTTAACCACCAAACAAGTCAGGCCTGCATGAGCCAGATACCAACAACTACGCCACTCGGCCTCCTGAGGCTGCAATTTATTTAACAATCATCATCATGTGTCATTACAATAGGTGTGTGCGGATACGGTTCGCATATCTCACGCGATGACCAGTCTGGGGCAGGTCTGTGTTCTTGTCCAGAACATGGCATGTGGCCAAATCATACATAATTTATCTCTGACTTCACTTTGCTCTTTTCTTGTCAAGTTTGCCAGCTGCTACCTAAGATTTCAAGTTTATTTCTCCTCATACGCCTGAAAGATCTTTACTGTCTATGTCTCACTTCTCAGTTTAATAATAAATACATTCAAAGACAGCCAAGGTAAGCTATGAGGTTTAGATCGATTGATTGATTGATTTAGGAATCGACATCACAGCATTCGGGGCATTCCCATAAGCGCTCCGTCCCCATCCTTAGCAGCCAGCGAAGAGTTCCAACACCAATAGTACCAGTAGCAATCTGATTATATGTCCGTCTCGCCTTTCCTCTGCGCTATGAGGTTTTACAAAATAGTAAAGATATCCTCATCAAATAACATGTAGTGAGTATGAGAAACCTACAGATAAAGGAACATACAATGACATCTTGATTGGCTTTTCAAAGTGCTTATTTTATAGAAATTTATTATTTTAACTGATCTGTGCTCTGCAGGTGCACATTTCACTGAAAGACAGCACTGATCAGGGTGGTACACATCTCCTTCTTTTGCCCTTTACCCCTTATTGGAGTAAAAGTCCATAACCAACTCACACCCAGACGTCCTATCTTTTGTAGTCCCGTCCATGTCCTCTCCATATGACTGATCTGCACCTGTTCTCTTGTCCATGTGTTTTAAGTTTTCCCCTATATCTTCTGCCCTGCAGGTTCCAGAGAAAGGACAATTCCAACATTCCAGATGCCAATCCTAGGTGAAGGAGGTAAGTCAGTGATCCAGACTCCTGACATCTTTTTCTGCATCACATCATACCTCTTCTACAAGATTAATCCTTTCATCCTGATTGGCTGTTATTTTTGTTTTTAGACTTGTTAATGGTTGGTTGGATTTTGCAGTTAAAGTTTTCTACGACCTGGAGAGAATGGTGCTGCAGGGAATGACCAGAGGACACATAAATAGACTGCTACTGATACCATTAACACTGGGACTCTTTGTTGGCCATTGAAGATGAGCACATTTGGGAATGTCCTGAGTGCTATGATTTCAGTTATTGGTTCAACTCAACTTTCTACGCGATGGGGTAACCAACCCTCTTGAGGCACCACTTACAACATGCATGGCAGGTTACTGAGTTACTATCCTTCCCTTAAAAGCCGCAGTAACACGTGAGCAAAGGTGATATACATGCCACAAATCATTCAGTCTTGTCCCTACCTGTCCTCTGAAAGTGGAGACCGACACGGATCTGGTGTACCTTGCACTGTGCTAGAAAAATTCCCCAGTATCTGAAAAGGAAAAGTAATCAGTTCTTACAATTTAATTACTTAATACATTATCATTAGCTTTGATGATACTGTTCTAATCACAGAATGACAAGCCACAATATCAAATGGTGGATAACTGCAACAGAAAGTCAAACCTCATGCCTAGATCTGAAATTTAAAAAATTAAATAAATAAACAAGAATAATGGTAATGACAGACAGGAAGTCCTTCAGAATATGACACTGGCACATCGCCATCTTGACAGATAATAGTTTATTACAATGAGCCTGAGGAATTAAGGTCACCTGGCTAGTGCAGTTGCCGTGAACTGTGCACGTTCAGGATTTTCATTTTTCCCATGACAGAAAAAAATCTGCATTGTATTGAGGATTTAAACCTGGGTCTCTTGAAGAAAACCTTGGCATTCTAGCCAATATGCCAGTCGCTCCTCCTGTGACATAGCCATACAGTGAAAAAAAAATCTTGTATGGGATTACATAAAACCAATTAAAGGCCAGCTAGTGCCTGTCTTCTTCTTCTTTTTCATCTATCCCCTGTTGGGGCAAAGGTCCTTAACTCACTCCAAGCACTTCTGTCTTTAGCTATCCCATGCAGCTCTGTTCATGTTCTTTCCACATTGTTCAATTATGTTTTTACTTATCTCTATGAGTTGTTAGGTTTTCCTCTATTTCATTGACCCTGTGGGCTGGCACTTGTAGAATGAGGTAAAGAGTATATACCTTTATAGGCATCAGTGTTTGTTACATATCCTTTACAGGATGTCACAGTCAACCTCAGCATTTTTTTTGCTGTTTGTGATTTCTTGGCAAGTTTACCTTTAGTAGTTTGCCATTGCTTTCTGAATGACAGGCACTCATACCATTTTACAAAAACCGACGAAGACAGTCTGCTGCCAAATAGCTCGCAGCTGTGTTTCTAACAGTTTGCGGGATTACAAACTGCTCTGTAATACTTTCGACACAGTAGCTTTAGCTTTATCCCCTCCTGTGGTCAAAATCGCCACATCACATAATTATGTTAAATAAATTCCAATAACACAACGGCACTGGTGACAATTATAACAGAAAGACAACACTGATAACACAAATGCTAACATACCTCTGCCCTGGTTAATCTCAGAACTTCAACTCCTCGTTCTAGTAAAATTTTTAACACCCCTTCCTTAACAAGACGACTGTCTAAACTCAACTGCTTCCACAAGGATCTATCACAGCTGCAGAAATGTGTTGAAACCAATTTTATTTTATAATTTAAAAGTCAAGAAATAGAACCATAAATTAAACTGAACAATATAACAAACTATAACACAAGACAACAAGAACAGTGAACACTGTTCAAGTTATTCCTGAGCAATGAAGGCAAAAGAAAACAATAAACAGCTGAAATGTTAACATACTATACAACATCAACCATCTGTTTACTAATTGCATTTTAGACAAGTTAGACAAGACCAACCATGTGTGTGTCTGTTGTTCTTCTTCTTCGTTCATCCAGAGTTTTTTTTTCGGACGTGATTGCGTTGTGCCTGTTTACAGCAGAGCTGCGTTCTTGCGCCGTTAGGCCGACACATCCGCCTTCTGCGGGCATTTGTTGACCGGGTTAACCTTCCCGGGGGTTTCTTAGGACGTTAGACTCTCACTGTTGTGGTGTTATCTCCCATCCCAGCTGGCCCATATAGAACAGCCAAAGGCATCCTGGTCGGCCCTCAAGGGAAGGCAGGGGCAGACCATGGGCATTCCCCGCCATCCAAGGAGGCTTCCATAATTGCAGAGCCAACACACCGCTCTGGTACTGGGCTCACCCAAGGAATCGTCACGTCCTGCACATGGCTGCTTAGCCTCACTTCCGTATATTGGGCCTTCCGTTCACCATAGGCTGTTCTTCCAGAAGCCAGAAGAATGCAGTTTGCAGATGACATCCACACAGTGAGCTTTCGATTCGGACTTTCCACGTAATGGATTTGCTATCCAAGCAATATTCCATTTTGTGCCACTAGGACACTTTTTCCACCTTTTTTGAAGCCCACACAGTGAGCTTTGGATTCGGACTTTCCACGTAATGGATTTGCTATCCAAGCAATATTCCATTTCATGCCTCTGGGAGGCTTGTGTAACCGACATGCCTGTGGTATGAAGTGTGGCAGTCTAAATACTTCTTCATGTACATTTAAATGTCAACCTGAATACAGTTAAAGTAAGCTGCAGTCGACTTGAGCTTGTTGATATTTCCATAGAGCTTGTCCTCGAATGAAGCAGGTGTGGGCCAAAATATCGTTCTCTGTTCTGCATATATTGGGCACTCTTGCAGCAAATGTTTAGCTGTCATTTTACCAGTTCCACAATTACATTCATCTGTATCTCCTATCTTTAGTTTGTTGAACAAGTGGTATTTCAACCTGTTGTGTCCTGTGCGGAGTCTGAAGATTGCTACTTGTTCTCTTCGGTTGAGTTTGTAATATGCATCATCCTTCTGGTGGCCTGGATGCTCTGATTCCCATTTGGTTCTATAAGTGCTTTTTATCAACCTCTTTGCCTCATTATAGGTTATGTCTATGTCAGGCTGTGGTAGTCGTCCGCCCTCTTTTGCCAGTCTGTCAGCCTCTTCATTTCCAGGTATACTGCAATGTGATGGGATCCACTGTATTACAACTTTTTGTGATTTCTGGCATAGACCATGGAGTGCTGCTCTTAGGTCAGCTATTTCTGTGCTGTTATTGCTCTTCAGTATTGAGACAGCTGACTTTGCATCTGTAAAGATAGCTATTTGCGTCTCTTTATTTTCCTCCATCAAGAGCATTTCTGCTGCAGTTTTCAGAGCCTCTACCTCCGCTTTGAAGTTACTTGAAAACTTTCCAGTTGCCACTGAATGTGTTTTTTTCACTCCATTTTTTAAATTTAGGAGAATTCCTCCTCCTCCATTCTCTACTGAATTTTTGGCTGATCCATCTGTATATGCATGGGTCCAATTGCTGCTTGGGTAATGTTCTTTTATGTAGTTTAGGGTTATTTCTCTTCTTTCGGTTTCATGCTGAGTGTTCTTTTTCTCAATACCAGGAATGTTTTCTATCATCTCAGGCAGTTGCTGCTGTCTCCAAGCTGGGAACTTGTCTGCATTGTAAATGGGTTTGACTGTTGATATGTTAAGTATGGGATCTGCCCTAATCTTTCGTTTTGCAGTTTCTACAAAGTTGCTACGCTTCAGTCTTCCCTTTCCAAAACCACTAAACCTTTTATACATAGGGTGGTCTGTCAATCTTCTAAATTTTTCTGCTTGTTGCTGGGCTCTGCTATCTCTTCTATCCTGCATTGGTTGTAAACAAGTGATCTTTTCTAGTTCATTAATAGGCGTTGTCTTCAGGCTTCCAGTTATGATTCGCATTCCTTGGTTTTGGACTCTACTTATTTTGTTAAAGTTTGACTTAGCTGCTGTTGCCCAAGCTGCAATGCCATATTCCAGTACTGGCCTCACCCGTCCAGTATATAACTTCTTGAGAACTTTCTCATCTGCTCCCCACGTTGTACCAGCAAGCTTTTTCATGATTGCCATTCTTTGCCTTGCTCTTGTTCGATTTTTCTCAACCTGTGTCTTCCATGTCAGGCGACGATCAAAGGTGACTCCTAGATAGTTTGGATTTTCTTCATGGCGCAACATTTTTCCATTCAATACCAGCTTAGGTTGCTGAGTTTTAGTTGAGAGGGAGAACACTGTGCATGTTGTTTTCTCCTCACTTATCTTCACTAGCCATGATTTTGACCAGTCCTCTAGCGCTAATAGGGCTTGCTGTATTCTGCTGTTAGCTGTACTAATATATTCTTCAGATGTCCATATGGCTAGGTCATCTGCAAAGGATGATGTGTGTACTCTGGCTGGAAAATTTTCCGTGATGTCGTTTATATATGCTAGGAATAATGTTGGTGAAAGAACTCCTCCTTGGGGGACACCTTGCTCCAACAGCATCATTTTGCTGGTTTGTCCTTGTACTTTTGTCCTGGCAGTTCTGTTCTCAAGGTAGTGGCTGATCCATTTGTACATTTTCCCACAAACATGCATTTTTTGCAGTTTTACTTTCAGTCCTTCCTTCCATACTTTATCAAATGCTTTTTCTAAATCTATCCAGACCGCTAGTGTGTGCTTTTTCTCTTGGAAGGCATCCTCTATTTCCTGAGCTATATAGGTTATTTGATCTTCAGTGGATCTGTACTTTCTGAATCCTGCTTGGTGAGGTGTTAAGAGTTGGTTTTCTTCCAGATGCCATGTTAGCCTGCCATTGATAATGCGTTCCATTAATTTTCCTACACAGCTAAGAAGACTGATAGGTCGATAGCCATTTGGTTCTTCCAGGTCTTTTCCTTTCTTTGGGACTGGTATTAGTATAGCTTCCTTCCATGCCTGTGGGACTATTCCCCTCTTCCAGCTGTAATTTAGGACTGCTAGTAGTTTCTTTTTTGCCTTAGTGCCTAGTCCTATTAGCATTTCATTTGTGATTCCATCCTTTCCTGGTGATGTCTTCTTTTTTATGGTATTCATTGCCTGTTCCATTTCTTCCATTGTTAGATTTGCCATCATATATTCTGCTGCTGTCTCTGTATATCTATGATGTATCTGTTTATCTTTGATTGCTTTCTTCTGTTCGGCTGTAATATCAATGTGGTTTGCACTGGCATAGTGTTCCATTAGTGCATTTGCAGCCTTTTTTCCTGTAAGCAAGGCATTTCCTTGTTTAATTGTTATTTGTTTGTTTCTAGGTCCTTCATTGTTCATGGCTTACACTAGTTTCCATAGTTTGTTTCCATCCCTGTCAAAATTCAGGTTTTCTGTTTTTTTTCTCCAACAATCTCTTGTTGTTTGATTTACTGTTCTTTTATATTTTGCTGAGATGGCTTTGAGAGAGATGTTCGCTTCAGTTGTTTGTTCTCTCTCTGCGGTCTTCCTAGCATCTTCAACTTTGTCCTCCAAAATTTGTAGTTCCTCAGTCCAGTATGGTCTGTAATTTTTTCTCGCTCCTCTTGGAATAGACTCAGTGGCCGCCTGTATTATTGCTCTGTTTAGACTTTCCACCATTTGCTTCATGTTGCCATATCGTGTATTTATGTTTTCACAATATTTGTCTGTTAGTATGGCAAATCTGTCCAAATCTGCTCGTTTGTAATTCCAGCGGGGCAAGGGCTTTTGCTCCTGTGGAACATACTCCATATTTATTACAAGCTTGATTGGTCTGTGGTCACTACCTGCTAATTGGTCAAGCACATGGCGATCGATTTTGTGGAGGATGTCTCCTGTGCAGAAAGCTAAGTCTGGAGTAGAAGTGGTAATCCATCTTCTGGAGTAGAAGCTCGGTGTGTCATCCGCTTTGTTGAGTAGATGGAGATTTGAGTCTATTTCCCAGTCCTCCACTTCATCTCCTCTTTTGTCAGTATCTGGGTATCCCCATCTTTCTGAACGGCTATTAAAGTCTCCGACAACAATGCAATTTGTGTCAGTTATTTTCATGTTTGAGAGTGTAAGATCCTTATCTGCCGGGCTATACAGATTGTAAATTCTTATTTTCACGTCCTTTATCATTATATCAACACCTATAATTTCCGTTTGGTTGTCAGAGATCACAGATACTTCGCTGCAAGGTATTGTATTTCGTGTAAGTATTACAACTCCTCCTTTGTGTCCTTCACGGTCGAAACGTGTGGCCTGATATCCCTTGACTGAAAATGTGCGATTGGCGTTGAGGTGTGTCTCTTGAATGCATGCCACATCTATTCCATCTTTATGAAGACGCTGTGTTAGGGAGGCTTTCTTGTTATAAACTCCTTCTGCATTCCATTGTAGTATGTTGAGTGTCCGGGGTGTTTGGTCAATAGCTCTTAACCTACTCCTCTGTGCCTTGACTCCACAGCACAGGGGAAGGTGACCACCAGTAGTCATGGGTGGACCCCCTCGAGGCAGGGGGCCCGGCACTATCACCGCCTGATGGGACTTCACGGGATTAGCACCATAACGATTAATTTTCATCTGTGGCATCATGAAATGATAAAGTTACGTTGCACTTCTTTGTCAAGCCTATGGCTCAGTACATCCGATTTCGACAAGCATTTGTTCGGGATGCTTTCCCTAGCCTTTGACTGTCCCCAGTCTACCTACAAGGCAGCAGGTTTGTGCGTCACTTTGTCTGGTCCCTCTCCCTTGACCTGTCCGACATGGGTGACCCTACCAGTAGCTGTGCTACCGTCGGCATAGCTCTTGGGGTCATTGGAACGCACAAGCCCCTCTACCTCGTCAAGGTGGACGCACGGCAGAGGGGGTCTGTTGTTCTTCCTCCTATTCTTTTGTTCGCTTGAAATTGATTGTCTATACCTGCAATGTTGTCTCTTGTATAAACTTCATTGTTCTCTTAAGTCACTCAGTTTTCTTCTTCTGCTGCGTTCATCTGGAGTTTTTTCGGACGTGATTGCATTGTGCCTGTTTACAGCAGAGCTGCATTCTTGCGCCGATAGGCTGACACATCCGACTTCTGCTGGTATTTGTTGACCGGGTTAGCGGGCATAAAGCTTTAACTTCCACTGTTGTTTCTCTAGGCCAGGTCTGCCTACTATATATGTCGTATTCTGAGCAGTCTCTGGAGAATGTAATCTTTTAGTCTACGGCACCAGTACACATGTGCACATGGCTGATTTACCCATCTTAAATTGTGTATACATGTAGTTGTGTAATTGACTGTGTTGTGTTCTGTTCTGAGGTGCAGAATAATTATTTGGTCTGATCTATAAAATGGGAATCGTCTTGTGTTCATGTGTTTGTAAATTGTATATTAGACAAATTGGACATGAATACAAAAGAAGAGTTTTCATAGCACTAGAAAATTTGTGGAAGGAAATGAAATCTAGTACCAAACCTACAATATTCCAGAAAATTCCAGCAAATCTAGAGGTGAGGAAAAGATGCTGGTGATGCACAGAACACACACTTGGAGGAAGCCAGTTAATAGTATAACCACAAAGTCCTTTCTCTGGAACCCACAGACCACAAGAAATAGAGGGAAACCTCAAAAACACAGGGAGCAGAGATTTAGACAATGTTGAATAATATGGGAAGGATATGAATGGAGCTGCAAGAGATGGTAAGACAGGAGGGCATGGCATGAGTTGGCTGATTCCCTTGCTCCATTGGAAGATAAGAGTCAGAAGAAGAAGAGGAATCAAAATCAACACACGACTTGGTATCTCAGATTAAGCCAAATTAGCATTATGTTACTTCAGCAATTGAATGTGACAATGTCAAAAGACCAGACAAAGTATTATGTTTTAAATATCTATCAAAGAAGTTGCATGCATCTGTATGGATGGCAAGAACATGCTGTTTGCTGTTTTTTTCTCATCTCTAGACTTCTAGGTTATGGGAGAGTTTAAAGGGATGTAAAGGCAAGACTATCGACTTCGTTGCACCAGGTTTTATCCCATATGGCTCCGCCTCTTTCTGCAGGGTGGGCTCCCGAAAGCGCCTCACAAAGCACAAACTCTGTAGCTCAAGTGACAATTCCTAGGGGTCTCCGAGGAAATTGAACGCATGAATCAAAAGACGTGGCCCATAATCGAAACCGCAACTTTCAAAGTACGAGGCAGACGGGATAACCACTTCACCACTGAGACTCCTGGGTTACTTGAGAAAGCTAAGCAAGCATTCATTTTAATTTCAAATGTAGGTATACACGTCATTCAAATGGCACACAGCATCAATTTTATTTAAAACATGATAACAAACATCGTAATGAATATTTAGCAAACTCTAATGTATGTGTATGAGCGGGAGTAGAGACAAAGTCAATGACAGATAGACAGAAACATAAAGAAACGGACACAGCGGACTGAAAACAGAAACACCATATTCGAAACTTACACTATTCGCGCCCATCTCCGGCAGACTAATGCACATTTATTCATCATATGACGAGGTAGATAATGAAAGATTTGGAGAATAATTTCATCTGAAACACGCTCAAAGCTATCTGTGGAAAATAAAAGAACACAAATTCATGAACGTATCAACACAAAGGCTAAAATACAAAACACATTTTATTAACCTAAATATTTTTTTTATACAAGAAACAAATGAAAATCGTAAATTGATGAGAGAAATTAGACGAAGACAGTCAAGAAGAGGAGAAATAAACTGGAAACTGGCAAGACTGATGGGAAAAGGTCAAGGGAGGGCAGAAAGATACATATCTGGATGGCTTGATCACATGGCATAACCGAGGCAAGAACATGGACCTGATCCTTCTTCTTCTTCTGCGTTCATTCGGATTTTTTTTTCGGATGTGACTGCGTTGTGCTTGTTTACAGCAGAGCTGTGTTCTTGCGCCGTTAGGCCGACACATCCGACTTCTGCGGGCATTTGTTGACGGTGTTAACCTTCCCGGGGGGACCTGATCCATGACTCATGATTGTGTGAGATGATGAACCATGACCCATGATTGTGTGAGATGATGAACCATGACCCATGATTGTGTGAGATGATGAACCATGACCCATGATTGTGTCAGATGATGAACCATGACCCATGATTGTGTCAGATGATGAACCATGACCCATGATTGTGTCAGATGATGAACCATGACCCATGATTGTGTCAGATGATGAACCATGACCCATGATTGTGTCAGATGATGAACCATGACCCATGATTGTGTGAGATGATGAACCATGACCCATGATTGTGTGAGATGATGAACCATGATTGTGTGAGATGATGAACCATGACCCATGATTGCGTGAGATGATGAACCATGAACCATGACTGTGTGAGATGATGAACCATGACCCATGATTGTGTGAGATGATGAACCATGACCCATGATTGTGTGAGATGATGAACCATGACCCATGATTGTGTGAGATGATGAACCATGACCCGTGATTGTGTGAGATGATGAACCATGACCCATGATTGTGTCAGATGATGAACCATGACTGTGTGAGATGATGAACCATGACCCATGATTGTGTGAGATGATGAACCATGACTGTGTGAGATGATGAACCATGATTGTGTGAGATGATGAACCATGACTGTGTGAGATGATGAACCATGATTGTGTGATGATGAACCATGATTGTGTGAGATGATGAACCATGATTGTGTGAGATGATGAACCATGATTGTGTCAGATGATGAACCATGACTGTGTGAGATGATGAACCATGATTGTGTCAGATGATGAACCATGACTGTGTGAGATGATGAACCATGACCCATGATTGTGTGAGATGATGAACCATGACCCATGATTGTGTGAGATGATGAACCATGACTGTGTGAGATGATGAACCATGATTGTGTGAGATAATGAACCATGATTGTGTGAGATGATGAACCATGATTGTGTGAGATGATGAACCATGATTGTGTGAGATGATGAACCATGATTGTGTGAGATGATGAACCATGATTGTGTGAGATGGTGAACCATGACCCATGATTGTGTGAGATGATGAACCATGTTTGTGTGAGATGATGAACCATGATTGTGTGAGATGATGAACCATGACTGTGTGAGATGATGAACCATGACTGTGTGAGATGATGAACCATGATTGTGTGAGATGATGAACCATGACCCATGATTGTGTGAGATGATGAACCATGATTGTGTGAGATGATGAACCATGACCCATGATTGTGTGAGATGATGAACCATGACCCATGATTGTCAGATGATGAACCATGATTGTGTGAGATGATGAACCATGACCCATGATTGTGTGAGATGATGAACCATGACTGTGTGAGATGATGAACCATGATTGTGTGAGATGATGAACCATGACTGTGTGAGATGATGAACCATGATTGTGTGAGATGATGATCCATGACCCATGATTGTGTGAGATGATGAACCATGACCCATGATTGTGTGAGATGATGAACCATGACTCATGATTGTGTGAGATGATGAACCATGACCCATGATTGTGTCAGATGATGAACCATGACTGTGTGAGATGATGAACCATGACCCATGATTGTGTGAGATGATGAACCATGACCCATGATTGTGTGAGATGATGAACCATGACCCATGATTGTGTGAGATGATGAACCATGACCCATGATTGTGTGAGATGATGAACCATGACCCATGATTGTGTCAGATGATGAACCATGACCCATGATTGTGTGAGATGATGAACCATGACTCATGATTGTGTGAGATGATGAACCATGACTCATGATTGTGTGAGATGATGAACCATGACCCATGATTGTGTGAGATGATGAACCATGACCCATGATTGTGTGAGATGATGAACCATGACCCATGATTGTGTCAGATGATGAACCATGACCCATGATTGCGTGAGATGATGAACCATGAACCATGATTGTGTGAGATGATGAACCATGAACCATGATTGTGTGAGATGATGAACCATGAACCATGATTGTGTGAGATGATGAACCATGGCCCATGATTGTGTGAGATGATGAACCATGAACCATGATTGTGTGAGATGATGAACCATGGCCCATGATTGTGTGAGATGATGAACCATGACCCATGATTGTGTCAGATGATGAACCATGAGCCATGATTGTGTGAGATGATGAACCATGACCCATGATTGTGTCAGATGATGAACCATGACTCATGATTGTGTGAGATGATGAACCATGACCCATGATTGTGTGAGATGATGAACCATGACCCATGATTGTGTGAGATGATGAACCATGAACCATGATTGTGTGAGATGATGAACTATGACCCATGATTGTGTCAGATGATGAACTATGACCGCCCATGCTTACTACAAAACGAATGTTAAACATAAGAAATTCAATTTTCACAATTCATATACTGAATAACAATGTAAACAATCCAAGATAGGGGGTATCAGCTGGATCTTTTCTCAGGGCGTAAGGTGTGTTGGGAAATTAGGTGGAAATTGGCTGAATCTGGGTTGGGTACTTGGTGCACGATAGGGCCGATGTCAGGGCCCTTTGGAATCGTGTTTATAGTGTGGAAAAGCAGATAGGTCATCACTGCCTGGAGAGAATAGTGTGGCAGGGAGTGAGCAGAGGATGTGGCTGACACTCATATCTCCAAGGAAAGGTCAGAAAGATTTAATAATCAGATTGCAACTGGCACCAGTAGTATTGGGACTCTATGCTTATTGTTGAAGATGAGGACAGACCGTGTATGGGAACGTCCTTAGTGCAGTGATGTCAGTTCTTGACTCAACTCAACTATAACAATATAAAAATAAAACTAAGAAACAATGTTCGATGCTCGATCACTGCCAAGAAGGAAAGTAATAGCAGGTTCCCTTATTTACAGATACCAAATAAACTATAGCAGTCAAAGACATTGGTGATTGCATTGTACCCATTTACAGCATAGATGTGACATTTATGCCTGTCAGCCGAAGCATCTGACTTCAGATCAGCATTTCTGAGGCATTCTCTCTCCCATCCCTACTCTCTCAGGCAGATTTCAGTGCTGCAAACTGTTTCCAGGACCACAAGTTTGCAGTGGAGAAGGCTCTTGATCAGCCGTTTCTCTAAACCTCCACTAAAATAGTCGATCTACGAGTCTCTCCTTGTTCTGTCTCTCATCTCATAATGGAGCACAGGCTCAACCAACTCATGCCAAGCTCTTTGTGAACATGTTCAGGATTGGTTGCATTTTGCAGCTAGTTTCCTACAAGATGTAGTGGCCAATTTCAAGCCACCCCTCCTTAGTCGCCTCTAACAACATATATGGTATATTATAGTGTTACTATTCTTTACTGAGCACATTAGGGTAGTCGCTAGGCAGCTACGCTGATTCTATGAGCACTGTTGGAAGAGGGTTCCATGTCTGCGGTCAACATCCACTGTAAGGAAAAGACTGTCCACCAATTCTCTGTGAACAGCATATCACAGACCTACAGCAAGCGTCTGCTTCGGAATTTTTTGGTTTTTTTTTTTTTACTATTCTTTACTTCCCTTATTGGTCCTGATAACAGCCAGGTTCTATGGGTCCCTAACTTCAAATATCTTGTTTGTGTGTCTTTGTGGCTTTTCTCAATTCAAACCATTAGAGTCAAAGAATGTATAAAACAAGTTGCTTAAAAGTCGACAGGGTCAACTTCATTGCACCGGGTTATCCCATATGACTGTCTCTTTCCGCAGCGAAATGCCGAAAGCATCGCGCAAAACATGAACCCCATGGCTCCAGTGACGACCCCCAGGAGTCTCTGAAAAAATGCACTCATAAAACGAAGGACACGGCCTGGAATCAAACCCACAACCTTCAGAGCCCAAGTCAGACGGCTTGACCACTTCGCCACAGAAACTCAGCAGAGAATTTATTATTCTTCATTCCAATGACCAACTTGTTCACTTGTTGCTATACAGAAGTATCGTATGGAGTTTTATAAAGGCACCTTAAATATAAATATATCAGAAAACATCCCAAACAAAACAGAAAACTTACCAAAGCCACGATGTTGTTCGCTTTCATTTTTCCTTAAATACAACCGTGGATTCTTGGCTGGGGGAGTGCGCAAGAGCTGCAGATAAGTAGCTGCACCAGACGTGACATAATTTTGCTGACGTGGTACATCAGCATTAACTTGTTGGTTGACGAGAAGTATACGTGGAGCCTGCAGGATGTATTTTATATTTTAGTAACGCACCATACAATTTATATGTCTGATGATAGCAAAGTGGCATTATATATGTGAGGGTGCTAACATCAAATCTTCATAGGCCAAATTATCTTCATTGGAACACAGAAGACAGACAAATCCAGTTCTCTAATTCTGCCTTTCAGATTTACATTAATCAGAGGCCACCAATCATCTCACACCATCCTCTTATATTCACCTCTCACCTTTCATCTCCCAATACAGCATAGGCTCTCAACCAACTTTTGTCGAGCCCTTTGTGAACTTCTTCGTGATTTGTTGGATTTTACAGCTATAGTTTCTCTGACCTTGTGCATTCCAGAACATGGACTCATTAGTTATTAACTGATTTCCCTAATGAGTTCCTATCCAGTATCAGTGTCCATGCCTCACCGAAATTTGTCAAGTCCTTTCAATGAGCTGCAGATTGGTGATTCTTCCATTTACACTTCAAGAGCCTAGATTGTGAAGATAAGTGACTATTCCTTTCCTTATTCCTTTCCCACATCTGAAGTCAGAGTGGGTACGCTTGATGGCAAAGGATATGGTTCTTAGGGAAAACTAATCCAAACAAAAATCAGTCCAGTGCACTAGAAGTGTATGGACTTACGTTTGAGTTTAAAGCTAGTGAACACAAAAACAAAATTCCTTTCCCTAAAACAATCATATTCTAAAAGACAGAAACAAAAATGTATTAGGTGTACAAGTATAAAACAGACACAACAAAACCAATTTCTTGTACTGAACGAATGAGGAAGAAAATAGAACAATAAAGAAGTGTGACATGATTAGAGAAATTAGGCCTAGACAGTCAACATTTTTGGTCACGTTATGAGAAGAAATAAATTGGAGAACCTGTTTCAACTGGCAAGATCGAGGGGAAGAGAACAAGGGGAAGGCAGAGAAGTAAATACCTGGATGGCTTGGCCATGGGATATGGTCAAGACAAGAACACTGAGCTGATCCATGACTCTGGTGATCGCATGAGATGGCGAAACATGACCGCCATGCTTATTATTATGATGAAGACATGATTACCATTTTATGGACAGACCAGAACAAATCCTTATTTTGCATCTCAGAACAGGACACAATAGAGTATGCAACCACAGTGTTCAAAATACAAGATTGGCAAATGAGCCATGCGCACATGTGGATTGACAAGGACATAAAATGCATATGTAAAGTAGTACATAAGGATCCGTCTAACACCCTAAAACGAATTGGTCACATGTGCTAGACCCAGATTGTTATAGACCAATCGGCACTGGGTGGGTCATGTGGTCAGTGTCACACCTTTACTTCCCAGGACATTTCATTGTACTCACTTTAGGCCCGATCGACCTAGAAGGCCAGGTCAATATTTTTAATTCAAATCCACCCTGCTGCGGATCAAACCCCGACTACTCAGCAGGCAGGCAGAGAAGTATTAACCACTATGCCACCAAGTAATTGTAACATTCATTACATTGACAATTCATGAAAAAGTAATTGTTATACTGTATTCGACAAACTATAAACAACTGTTCCTATTTTGTGAGTCGTTAGCAATTAGGCGGTTCCAGCCAGTTTTATACAAACAGCAAAGAGTCTGTTAAATTTAAAATTACCGTGTGGATAACAAATGCCTCGCTTTCTAACAATACCTGAAACTGTGTGTTTTAAGTGTTTCAGCTAAAGTATTATTCATTCAATCTTGGACAGATAATAATACATGATGGTAGAAGTGAAATAAAAATCAAAAAGAGAGGAGTGACCAAAAATGCTTCCAACAGCATGAAATCAGCATTAACATCTAGAGAGAT
The DNA here is from genome assembly GCA_014155875.1 of Cepaea nemoralis. Taxonomy (NCBI): domain Eukaryota; kingdom Metazoa; phylum Mollusca; class Gastropoda; order Stylommatophora; family Helicidae; genus Cepaea; species Cepaea nemoralis. The sequence goes on along the minus strand of JACEFZ010009702.1, from coordinate 21,675 downwards.
TAACAATGAGAATTGTTAAATGTTATGTATATCCAACACTATTGTATGATGTGGAATCCTAGACACTGAACAAGCAACTAGAAAGTCAAATAGATGCTCTGGAGATGTGGATAAAAAGAAGGTTCTAGAAAAACTGGGAATGAAAACAGTTGATGAAAGAAATAAAAAAGAGGCAAGTGAAATATTTCAGCGAAGTTAAAAGACATAACTTTTATAAACACCATACTGGAGGGCAAGGTTGAGGGCAAGCAGTAGACAACGATACAAATGGGAAGATAACATCAAAAGATGGACGAACATCATTCTGACAGAATGTACAGTCAAGGTGAGAGACAGACAGTGTTGGAGATCCATTGCAGCCAATCGTCATTGTGGAGATGGCTCCTGATTGATTTATTGATGATATAAAAGTCTACAGTATGCACCTGATAAGATACAGCAAAATATGCCAGGCAATAAATTGTGCAGTATATTGTTTGTGGCTCCTGTGTTTAAAGAAACAGTAATTCTAGTATAAAGTGAATACCCCTGGAGGAGCTTGTCCACTGCCATCATTCACAAAAACTGCCGGAGTGACAAAGCTGTCATGTTCTTCTCGCCCGTCGACATCTGCAGCCTTGACAGTGGCCTGTGTGCTGGAACCTGCTGCAGTATCGACTTTATGCAGCCTCTTAAAAATTGGCCCCTCCTTGGGAGGTTGGTTTTGCTCATTGAACATAAGATCTGAGCCAACTTCGAATTCCATCCTGTGCAAGAAAAGCATAAAGAAAGTTTTAAACAAGGACCTGATATTGTAATCAATATCAAATGGTTGAATGGATAAGAGTGTTCGCTCATAAACTTATGGTGAGTTGAAGCCGAGGTAGCAGGTTCAACCCCACACCGGTCAGTTGGAATAAAATGTTGACTTCTCGTCCTTAACTTAGGGTCATACATTTCAAGTACCTTTGAAGTGTGAGTGAGTTGACCTGATGACGAAGGACACTGGTAATAGGGAAAGCTAACCCATGCGTAAAAATCAGTCCTGTGCACTAAAAATAATAGCACATGTATGGACTACGCTTGAGTTCAAAGAAGGCGAATGAAAAAACAAAACAGACAAACAAACAAATAAATATCCAGTTAGTCAAAAGATTGGTGATGAAGTTGGTTGACGATGGCGATCCACTTTCCCCCTGAGTTCACCAGTTTTTCTTAATTTCAACATAAGCTAGAACCTTAACATTCTTGCATGCCTATGGAAAGTGATTATTTCTTGGTGTCTTCATATTCTCACCTGGATTTTGTCATCCCCCATTTTCAATAGTCAACCTCCATATCTTGCATTGTGACTAAGGCAAGACACCTGATGTTCCATAAAGTCTTTTATTTATATTTGTTGATATTGCTCTCAGTGTTTGATATTTTCAGTAGTAAACCATATCTTAGTAAACCAAGGCAAGACGCCTAGATGGCTTGGCCACGTGGTAAGGTTGAGACAAGAACACAGAGCTGATCCACGACTCTGGTGATCGCATGAGATGGTGAATAATGACCGCCCATGCTTATCGGCATGGCACATGAGGAATGAATAATGGTTTTTAATATATTTTTCAATTAGAATATATTTCATAATCACATAAATAATTGCTGGGAACCATTAATTGTCATTGAAATTGCATAAAACAATAATTAACGGATGTTTAGTGAGTATCGTCGTCGTCATCACACTAAGATATAATCCATAGGTGCTGCAATATCCTTCTTAATATCTCCGCCAGAGTATATAGACTGTTCACACCAGTTCTGTGTTGTTTAATCACATGTCTTATGTAAGTCAGCAAGGCCGAATGGATAAGAACGCGTGTTCTTAAACATCCGGTGTGCTGATGCCGAGGTAAGGGGTTCAACCCCTACCCAGGCAGTTGTACTAAAATGTTGACCTATCGTCCTTGACTTGGGGATGTTAATTACAAGTACCTTTGAAGTCGGAGTGGGTTCACCTGATGATGAGGGACACTGTAAATAGGTAAAGCTAATCCACATGCAAAATTCAGTCCAGCACTACTAGAAGTAGTCTGCATAGACTACGCTTGAGTTCAAAAAGTCTTATACTCTTGACAAAATGTCCATTTCTGGTGTTCCAATCCCATTCAAAGGTATTGACTAGCACTCACAGAAGTAGAGGAAAGAATTATAGATAACAGGACGCATTATACAACATCAAATATCTCAAGCTATCATGTGGTTAATTCAAGTGTCTAGGCACATGGATAACATCAGATGTATCTTGACTGGCAAATCCTGCATTTTGTAAAATGAAGAACATCTTCCTTCGCTTTAAATAAATTGTCTATATGTGTGATGCCTCTTAAGTTTCACTTTTTATTTTAAGTTCACTCAGTGGTTCATAAAGTTTGATGGTTTTCATTTAAATGTAGTTTTAGGGAATTCCTTAAATATGTTATCTGCTTTTTGGGGCACAAGTTTATATGGCCTCTTGGCTGACTTACCAATCTTAAATTTTAGATACATGTGGCTGCATAACTGATTGTGTTCTATTCTGAAGTACAGAATTATTTATTCTGTTCTATACCTTTTAGGTGGGCTTTGTGTTGCCTATACTTTTCCTCTAATCCTAACTGTATCGTCTTTTGTTCTGTCCCCATATCTTTCAGTGTAAGGTTAGGAGTTTTCTTGACAATGTACTTAGGTGGGCTTTGGATAAGATGGTGTTTGTTGTCTATGCTTTTCCTCTAATCCATCACTTACAGGGCCTGCCTTCCACTGTATCTTAATAGCAATAGTCGGACCAAAGCGACTATCTTCACACTACATAAAGCTGTCTTGTTGGGCAGCCCCATGGCCCATTCCTTTTCTCGTACTATCTTACTCATTTCACAAAGATGCCTAACTTTATCTTCAGACTGTCACCCAAGAACTACCTATCTTCAGCCTGTGTTCCTCTTGTCACCCAGCACCTCATACAGAGGGCACTCCTTGTCCATGGCAACCCTAAGTAAAATTTTTCCCTGAAGCACCTTGTACCTATCATATGACAACAACGCAAGTATATGTTGTATGTCCCTTGTACAGCCCAAAATAACATTCATGGCCTCCTTTGGCATGTGTTCCAGCTTCGCCCGCTGACTGCACAACACTTTAAGCAACCCCAGACCATACTCAATCACCAAAATAAATAACTGTTGGAAGACAGTAAATAAACTTCGACACCAGTACAAATTTGACACAACTTATTTTTAACCCCATTAACTGAGGCCATTCACCCATTGTATCATGGTTTTGTTCGTCCTTTGTTTTGTTTTGATGCATAACTGACTTGTTCAGATAATATATAAGCATGAATTAATGAGTTTTTAAATAAGCATTAGCATAAAACACATTAACTGTTCTGCACCTTTCAACCAATGAAATGTATACATAATACAGTAAAATTGTAATACCGAAATAACCAAATCAACTATAAAATGTCATTGTTTTCACATATTCTTCTTCTTCTTCGTTCATCCGGAGTTTTTTTTTCGGATGTGATTGCGTTGTGCCTGTTTACAGCAGAGCTGCGTTCTTGCGCCGTTAGGCCGACACATCCGACTTCTGCGGGCATTTGTTGACCGGGTTAACCTTCCCGGGGGTTTCTTAGGACGTTTGACTCTCACTGTTGTGGTGTTATCCCCCATCCCAGCTGGTCCATATAGAACAACCAAAGATCCTGGTCAGCCCTCAAGGGAAGGCAGGGGCAGACCATGGGCATTCCCCGCCATCCAAGGAGGCTTCCATACTTGCAGAGCCGATACATAGCGCTCTGGTACTGGGCTCACCCAAGGAATCGTCACGTCCTGCACATGGCTGCTTAGCCTCACTTCCGTATATTGGGCCTTCCGCTCACCATAGGCTGTTCTTCCGGAAACCAGAAGTATGCAGTCTGCAGATGACATCCACACAGTGAGCTTTCGATTCGGACTTTCCATGTAATGGATTTGCTAGCCAAGCAATATTCCATTTCGTGCCACTAGGACACTTTTCCACCTTTTATGAAGCCCACACAGTGGGCTTTTGATTCAGACTTTCCACGTAATGGATTTGCTATCCAAGCAATATTCCATTTCATGCCACTAGGACACTTTTCCACCTTTTATGAAGCCCACACAGCGAGCTTTCGATTTGGACTTTCCACATAATGGATTTGCTATCCAAGCAATATTCCATTTCATGCCTCTGGGTCTTCATGCACCTTTAAATGTCAACCTGTATATAGTTAAAGTAATCTGCGGTCAACTTTAGCTTGTTGATATCTCCATAGAGCTTGTCCTCAAATGAAGCAGGTGTGGGCCAAAATATCTTTCTCTGTTCTGCATACGTTGGGCAATCCTGCAGCAAATGTTTTGCTGTCATTTTTCCAGTTCTACAATTACATTCATCGGTATCTCCTATCTTTAGTTTATTGAACAAGTGGTATTTCAGCCTGTTATGTCCTGTGCGGAGTCTGAAGATTGCTACTTGTTCTCTTCGGTAGAGTTTGTAATATGCATCATCCTTCTGATGGCCTGGATGCTCTGATTCCCATTTGGTTCTATAAGTGCTTTTTATCAACCTCTTTGCCTCATTATAGGTTATGTCTATGTCAGGCTGTGGTAGTCGTCCGCCCTCTTTTGCCAGTCTGTCAGCCTCTTCGTTTCCAGGTATACTGCAATGTGATGGGATCCACTGTATTACAACTTTTTTGGATTTCTGGCATAGACCATGGAGTGCTGCTCTTAGGTCAGTTAGTTCTGTGCTGTTATTGCTCTTCAGTATTGAGACAGCTGACTTTGCATCTGTGAAGATAGCTATTTGCTTCTCTTTATTTTCCTCCATCAGGAGCATTTCTGCTGCAGTTTTCAAAGCCTCTACCTCCGCTTTGAAGTTACTTGAAAATTTTCCAGTTGCCATTGAATGTGTTTTTTTCACTCCATTTTTTAAATTTAGGAGAATTCCTCCTCCTCCATTCTCTATTGAATTTTTGGCTGATCCATCTGTATATGCATGGGTCCAATTCCTGCTTGGGTAATGTTCTTTTATGTAGTTTAGGGTTATTTCTCTTCTTTCGGTTTCATGCTGAGTGTTCTTTTTCTCAATACCAAGAATGTTTTCTATCATCTCAGGCAGTTGCTGCTGTCTCCAAGCTGGGAACTTGTGTGCATTGTGTATGGGCTTGACTGTTGATATGTTAAGTATAGGATCTGCCCTAATCCTTCGTTTTGCAGTTTCTACAAAGTTGCTACGCTTCAGTCTTCCCTTTCCAAAACCATTAAATCTGTTGTACATAGGGTGGTCTGTCAATCTAAATTTTTCTGCTTGTTGCTGGGCTCTGCTATCTCTTCTATCCTGCATTGGTTGTAAACAAGTGATCTTTTCTAGTTCATTAATAGGCGTTGTCTTCAGGCTTCCAGTTATGATTCACATTCCTTGGTTTTGGACTACTTATTTTGTTAAAGTTTGACTTAGCTGCTGTTGCCCAAGCTGCAATGCCATATTCCAGTACTGGCCTCACCCGTCCAGTATATAGCTTCTTGAGAACTTTCTCATCTGCTCCCCACGTTGTACCAGCAAGCTTTTTCATGATTGCCATTCTTCTTCTTCTTCTTCTTCTTCGTTCATCCGGAGTTTTTTTTTTCGGATGTGATTGCGTTGTGCCTGTTTACAGCAGAGCTGCGTTCTTGCGCCGTTAGGCCGACACATCCGACTTCTGCGGGCATTTGTTGACCGGGTTAACCTTCCCGGGGGTTTCTTAGGACGTTTGACTCTCACTGTTGTGGTGTTATCCCCCATCCCAGCTGGTCCATATAGAACAGCCAAAGATCCTGGTCAGCCCTCAAGGGAAGGCAGGGGCAGACCATGGGCATTCCCCGCCATCCAAGGAGGCTTCCATACTTGCAGAGCCGATACATAGCGCTCTGGTACTGGGCTCACCCAAGGAATCGTCACGTCCTGCACATGGCTGCTTAGCCTCACTTCCGTATATTGGGCCTTCCGTTCACCATAGGCTGTTCTTCCGGAAACCAGAAGTATGCAGTCTGCAGATGACATCCACACAGTGAGCTTTTGATTCGGACTTTCCATGTAATGGATTTGCTATCCAAGCAATATTCCATTTCGTGCCACTAGGACACTTTTCCACCTTTTATGAAGCCCACACAGTGGGCTTTTGATTCGGACTTTCCACGTAATGGATTTGCTATCCAAGCAATATTCCATTTCGTGCCACTAGGACACTTTTCCACCTTTTATGAAGCCCACACAGCGAGCTTTCGATTTGGACTTTCCACATAATAGATTTGCTATCCAAGCAATATTCCATTTCATGCCTCTGGGTCTTCATGCACCTTTAAATGTCAACCTGTATATAATTAAAGTAAGCTGCGGTCAACTTGAGCTTGTTGATATCTCCATAGAGCTTGTCCTCAAATGAAGCAGGTGTGGGCCAAAATATCTTTCTCTGTTCTGCATACGTTGGGCAATCCTGCAGCAAATGTTTTGCTGTCATTTTTCCAGTTCTACAATTACATTCATCGGTATCTCCTATCTTTAGTTTATTGAACAAGTGGTATTTCAGCCTGTTATGTCCTGTGCGGAGTCTGAAGATTGCTACTTGTTCTCTTCGGTCGAGTTTGTAATATGCATCATCCTTCTGATGGCCTGGATGCTCTGATTCCCATTTGGTTCTATAAGTGCTTTTTATCAACCTCTTTGCCTCATTATAGGTTATGTCTATGTCAGGCTGTGGTAGTCGTCCGCCCTCTTTTGCCAGTCTGTCAGCCTCTTCGTTTCCAGGTATACTGCAATGTGATGGGATCCACTGTATTACAACTTTTTTGGATTTCTGGCATAGACCATGGAGTGCTGCTCTTAGGTCAGTTAGTTCTGTGCTGTTATTGCTCTTCAGTATTGAGACAGCTGACTTTGCATCTGTGAAGATAGCTATTTGCTTCTCTTTATTTTCCTCCATCAGGAGCATTTCTGCTGCAGTTTTCAGAGCCTCTACCTCCGCTTTGAAGTTACTTGAAAGTTTTCCAGTTGCCATTGAATGTGTTTTTTTCACTCCATTTTTTAAATTTAGGAGAACTCCTCCTCCTCCATTCTCTATTGAATTTTTGGCTGATCCATCTGTATATGCATGGGTCCAATTCCTGCTTGGGTAATGTTCTTTTATGTAGTTTAGGGTTATTTCTCTTCTTTCGGTGTCATGCTGAGTGTTCTTTTTCTCAATACCAGGAATGTTTTCTATCATCTCAGGCAGTTGCTGCTGTCTCCAAGCTGGGAACTTGTGTGCATTGTGTATGGGCTTGACTGTTGATATGTTAAGAATAGGATCTGCCCTAATCCTTCGTTTTGCAGTTTCTACAAAGTTGCTACGCTTCAGTCTTCCCTTTCCAAAACCATTAAATCTGTTGTACATAGGGTGGTCTGTCAATCTTCTAAATTTTTCTGCTTGTTGCTGGGCTCTGCTATCTCTTCTATCCTGCATTGGTTGTAAACAAGTGATCTTTTCTAGTTCATTAATAGGCGTTGTCTTCAGGCTTCCAGTTATGATTCGCATTCCTTGGTTTTGGACTCTACTTATTTTGTTAAAGTTTGACTTAGCTGCTGTTGCCCAAGCTGCAATGCCATACTCCAGTACTGGCCTCACCCGTCCAGTATATAACTTCTTGAGAACTTTCTCATCTGCTCCCCACGTTGTACCAGCAAGCTTTTTCATGATTGCCATTCTCTGCCTTGCTCTTGTTCGATTTTTCTCAACTTGTATCTTCCATGTCAGGCGACGATCAAAGGTGACTCCTAGATAGTTTGGATTTTCTTCATGGCGCAATATTTTTCCATTCAATACCAGCTTAGGTTGCTGAGGTTTATTTGAGAGGGAGAACACTGTGCATGTTGTTTTCTCCTCACTTATCTTCACTAGCCATGATTTTGACCAGTCCTCTAGCGCTAATAAGGCTTGCTGTATTCTGCTGTTAGCTGTGCTAATATATTCTTCAGATGTCCATATGGCTAGGTCATCTGCAAAGGAGGATGTGTGTACTCTGGCTGGAAAATTTTCTGTGATGTCATTTATATATGCTAGGAATAATGTTGGTGAAAGAACTCCTCCTTGGGGGACACCTTGCTCCAGCAGCATCATTTTGCTTGTTTGTCCTTGTACTTTTGTCCTGGCAGTTCTGTTCTCAAGGTAGTGGCTGATCCATTTATACATTTTTCCACAAACATGCATGTTTTGCAGTTTTACTTTCAGTCCTTCCTTCCATACTTTATCAAATGCTTTTTCTAAATCTATCCAGACTGCTAGTGTGTGCTTTTTCTCTTGGAAGGCATCCTCTATTTCCTGAGCTATATAGGTTATTTGATCTTCAGTGGATCTGTACTTTCTGAATCCTGCTTGGTGTGGTGTTAAGAGTTTGTTTTCTTCCAGATGCCATGTTAGCCTGCCATTGATAATGCGTTCCATTAATTTTCCTACACAGCTAAGTAGACTGATAGGTCGATAGCCATTTGGTTCTTCCAGGTCTTTTCCTTTCTTTGGGACTGGTATTAGTATAGCTTCCTTCCATGCCTGTGGGACTATTCCTCTCTTCCAGCTGTTATTTAGGACTGCTAGTAGTTTCTTCTTTGCCTTGGTGCCTAGTCCTATTAGCATTTCATTTGTGATTCCATCCTTTCCTGGTGATTTCTTCTTTTTTAGGGTATTCATTGCCTGTTCCATTTCTTCCATTGTTAGATTTGCCATCATATATTCTGCTGCTGTCTCTGTATTTCTATGATGTATCTGTTTGTCTTTGATTGCTTTCTTCTGTTCGGTTGTAATATCAATGTGGTTTGCATTTGCATAGTGTTCCATTAGTGCATTTGCAGCCTTTTTTCCTGTAAGCAAGGCATTTCCTTGTTTAATTGTTATTTGTTTGTTTCTAGGTCCTTCATTGTTCATGGCTTTCACTAGTTTCCATAGTTTGTTTCCATCCCTGTCAAAATTCAGGTTGTCTGTTTTTTCCCTCCAACAATCTCTTGTTGTTTGATTTACTGTTCTTTTATATTTTGCTGAGATGGCTTTGAGAGAGATATTCGCTTCAATTGTTTGTTCTCTCTCTGCTGTCTTCCTGGCATCTTCAACTTTGTCCTCCAAACTTTGTAGTTCTTCAGTCCAGTATGGTTTGTAATTTTTCCTCGCTCCTCTAGGAATGGACTCAGTGGCTGCCTGTATTATCGCTCTGTTTAGACTTTCCACCATTTGCTTTATGTTGCCATATCGTGTATTTATGTTTTCACAATATTTGTCTGTTAGTATGGCAAATCTGTCCCAATCTGCTCGTTTGTAATTCCAGCGGGGCAAGGGCTTATGCTCCTGTGGAACATACTCCATATTCATTACAAGCTTGATTGGTCTGTGGTCACTACCTGCTAATTGGTCCAGCACATGGCGATCGATTTTGTGGAGGATGTCTCCTGTGCAGAAAGCTAAGTCTGGAGTAGAAGTGGTAAGCCATCTTCTGGAGTAGAAGCTCGGTGTGTCATCCGCTTTGTTGAGTAGATGGAGATTTGAGTCTATTTCCCAGTCCTCCAATTCATCTCCTCTTTTGTCAGTATCTGGGTATCCCCATCTTTCTGAACGGCTATTAAAGTCTCCGACAATAATGCAGTTTGTGTCAGTTATTTTTCATGTTTGAGAGTGTAAGGTCCTTATCTGCTGGGCTATACAGATTGTAGATTCTTATTTTCACGTCCTTTATCATTATATCAACACCTATAATTTCTGTTTGGTTGTCAGAGATCACAGATACTTCGCTGCAAGGTATTGTATTTCGTGTAAGTATTAGAACTCCTCCTTTATGTCCTTCGCGGTCGAAACGTGTGGCCTGATATCCTCTGACTGAAAATTTGCGATTGGCATTGAGATGTGTCTCTTGAATGCATGCCACATCTATTCTATCTTTATGAAGACGTTGTGTCAGGGATTCTTTCTTGTTATAAAATCCTTCGGCATTCCACTGTAGTATGTTGAGTGTCCGGGGTATTTGGTCAATAGCTCTTAACCTACTCCTCTGTGCCTTGACTCCACAGCACAGGGGAAGGTGACCACCAGTAGTCATGGGTGGACCCCCTCGAGGCAGGGGACCCGGCACTATCACCGCCTGATGGGACTTCACGGGATCAGCACCATAACGATTAATTTTCATCTGTGGCATCATGAAATGATAAAGTTACGTTGCACTTCTTTGTCAAGCTTGTGGCTCAGTACATCCGATTTCGACAAGCACTTTTCGGGATGCTTTCCCTAGCCTTTGACTGTCCCCAGTCTACCTACAAGGCAGCAGGTTTGTGCGTCACTTCGTCTGGTCCCTCTCCCTTGACCTGTCCGACATGGGTGACCCTACCAGTAGCAGTGCTACCATCAGCATAGCTCTTGGGGTCATTGGAATGCGCAAGCCCCTCTACCTCGTCAAGGTGGACGCACGGCAGAGGGGGTTTTCACATATTATAACTGATTTCCATTGACAGCATTCATATAAATTCCTAAGTTCCAATTATTTGTTAATTTTGTTTTAATTAGTCAAAAAGAACATGGAAAACTCATGCTTAAATAAAAATCACATGTGATTTTTATTGTCATGTGCCTAGGTCAGATTTATTTGTTACCCTTAGGAAATTGTCAAACTGAAACTTTATTAAATGCTTAGATGAGTACATATGCATTAATTCGGTTATCTCAGCCTTTAGGGAAAACTATTTTATGAAAACTGTGTTTTGCAATCACGAGCTTTGAGCTGGAAAAAGAATGGAATAGGACATTGAGGAAAGAAAATTAAGTTTACGAAAAAGAAATTATATAATTAAATGTTGCCTAGCAAGTTCATATGAAGTGCTACTTCAGTCAGAACAATACTGGAGTATCTTCAAATACAGTTGTTTGCTTTTTTAAATTTTTCTAACAAACTTTTTTTTTAAATTAATAAATACTAAATTATGATTTCTTGTATTTGGAAGTATTTCACTTTCACTATTTCACTTTCAGGCACTCTTCCGAATAACGGTTCTATATGGGGACATAACTCTTTAGTGTAAAAAGCATCCTTTACAGGGCCTCATTAGGTGATGTTGATCACTTCTGGTTCAATGTGTCGTGGACGGCGAGACCGATTGATGGATGCAACGAATGTTTCCTGGGCCCAGAGGGCCCTCACTGCCATCGGAGTGTATATCTGTATCTTGTACGTACGTATATCCACATATAACTGATCGGCATGCATACACTCAGACGACGGTCTGGGCCCTCGAAACATTTATTGCATCCATCGATCTGTCTCACCATCCACGACACATTGAACCAGAAGTGATCGACAACATCACCTAATGAGGCCCTGTAAGGGGTGCTTTTTTTTTTACACTAAAGAGTTATGTCCCCATTTAGGACCGTTATTCGGAAGAGTGCCCACTTTCATTTTATTTATTCCTTGACAAAATTGAGAACTTATGGAAGTCCTATTTAAACTGGTACTGGTAAATAAAATACACGTGTAATTTAAATGTAAATCATGCACTAATTAAAACATCATCAATAAATTAAGTCTCAACTGTAAAGTTATGTATGTATCTGCGCTATATAACAGCAGTTGCTCGAGAAGTTAAGCAACGAATCCGCAATTGGTCCAACAAAACGGCTCAAACGCCAACAAAAAAAAACCTACGAGAACGATGTGAGGTCTCCTGCAATAATTATCCCAAGGTTACAGAACAACACAACCAATATGGCATAATATGACTACTAAGCAACAAGTTAGATAAATAACACCGAAAGTACACTTCAGAAATGTTTTACCTTGTTCGTTTTTTCGAACTATTGTGTTTGACGAGTTCCTTCGATGATACATTCTGCTCCATCTTTGCTGTGCTTTGTAGTTTGCGCCAACTAGGCTAGTTCAAGGGGCGTTACTCCAATAATACATCAATCAATTAGGTGCCGTCTCCACAATGAAGGTTGGCTGCATTGGATCTCCAACACTGCCTGTCTCTCGCCCTGACTGTACATTCTGTCAGACTGATGATCGTCCATCTCTAGATGTTGTCTTCCCAGTTGTATCATTGTCTACCTTTTCTTCGCTTGCCTTCAAAATGCCCTCCAGTTAAAAAAGTTAGTTGCATATCCTTTACAGGACGTTGCAGTCTACACCAGCATTTTTTGCTGTTGTGATCTCTTGGCAAGTTTACGTTCAGCAGTTTGCCATTGCTTTCTGAACAACTGGCACCCATAAACATTTTCGTTAAAAAAACGCAACACGGTTTGCTGCCAAATCGCGCGAAGCTGTGTTTCGAACGCGAATATGAGGGATCATGAACTGCGTCCGTAACACCTTGGCCATGTAGATCACGAATTGAGTCCGTAAACTCTTAGCCACGGAGAGGAAAGAGTGTTAAGTCTTTTAACGTGGCCGAAATATTTCGCTTGACTCATTTCTTTTATCAACTCTCTTTTCATTCCCAGTTTTTCTAGAACCTCTGTATTTGGTTGTTTTTGGTTCCATGAGATACGACATATATTCTTCTGCATATCCACATCTCCATGACCTCTATTCGACTTTCTAGTTGCTTGTTCCAATAATAACATTGTCTCATTCAACATGATGAGCAGGCAATCTGAAAAACATTTAGTGTCAGAGATGTGGTTTCTGAGGAAAAATGCACAGAATACCATGGACAGACAAACAAAAGTGAACAAATCATACAAGAGGCAAATGAAAACCGTAAACTGGTTAGAGAAATTAGACATAGACAGTCACAATTTTTTGGACACGCTATTAGAAGAAATAAATTAGAGAACTTGGTGACATCTGGCAAGGCTGTGGGGAAAAGAACTGGGGGAAGCAGAGAAATAAATTCCCGGAAGGCTTAGTCACGTGACATGATCCACACAAAAAACACGCGCTTTGGTGATCATGTGGAATGGCGAAGCGTGACAGTTCGTGCTTATGGGCATGACACTTGATGATGATGATGATGATGATGATGATGATGATGATGATGAGTTGTAATATAAACTTCACAGTAGAGCAAGCGTGGTGGGAGGTTTCTGGTCGTCAGATGTTGTTTCCCCCTCCTAAGAATGTTTCTGCAGTATGATCAGTGCAGGATTTACATATAAGCTACACAAGCTATAGCTTGGGGCCCCAAGAAAGTGGGGACCCAAAAAATGTCCGAGTGAGCAATTTGTCACTGACATAGAATATCTGGACTTATAAAGGGCCCCATATTTCAAATAGCTTAGGGCTTTATCAAGTCTAAATCCGGCCCTGAGTATGATACAGTAGTTGTAATTGTATAAACTCTAGGCTGGAGCAAGCACAATCGGAGGTTTCCGATCCTCAGAAATGTCCCCCCTAAATCCTTCTATGAATATAAACACCATAAATAAAATATTGCACGATTTTTTAGCCTGGAATATTTCGCTGAATCTCGTCAGGTGCATATTGCAGGGTTAAATATTATGTTATGTAAAGAAATAAATGATACTTGGCTGAAGTATGATGTGCACCACCACTGATATTCTGTTTCGGAATTCAATATGGTAGCAGCAGCAGCAGCAGCAGCAGCAGCAGCAGTAGTAGTAGTAACCGGGGGTTTATGATCGTCAGAAATAGACCCACCCTTCGAAGATGGTACGAGTGTCAGCCGATCTGACAGCAGTGGTCAATTTTAAAAAGGAAACACGCTTATGCATGTCCTTTACAGGACGTTGAAATCAATCCCTGATTGTATTGACTGTTTGTGATGTTCTAGGTAATTTTCCGCTCAGTTGTTTGCCATGGATTTCTTAACGGTCCACTCCTCATTCCATCAAAATCAACCCACAGCGATCTGTTCCTAAATTGCTCGCCACTAATTTCGAACCAGATGTCGACAATGATAGACTTCTTTTTTTCTATAGTCTGTGTCGTGTGGCGTGGTGATCATGTATGCCCACAGCCTTCTGTCTCATTCGTTGCCAATCCTTTCTAATACCGATGTTCATCAATGCCAAGCTGTCAAACCACCAAGCATAATTTTCTCTTGATCTCCCCCTGCTTCTCGTCACACACCCTATCCCCCCCCCCCCCATACTTTCCCGTTGTGACGACATGCTACATATTTCCCCTTCTAAAGAATGTGTACTGTCCTCAGCTGATGCGAGTAGCCAGTTCTCTTTTTGTTTTAATTTCTTTCAAGATATCTTCATTGCTGTTTCTACCCGCCTACGGTTGTTAACATCGTTCTACTATCAAACAACTTGAACTCCACAGCTTCCACATAATTCCTCACTTTTCTGCTTATTGTTCTTCATTTGCTTCCATATATCTGAATTGGCTCACTATATCTCGTAAGAACTTTGTTCTTTACATTGATTGACAAAGATAAATTGCAAAGAATATACTTAATTTTGTGAAGTGCTAGCTTTGATTGGGCTATTCTACTTTTAACTCCTTTAATACATCTTCAATCTGCTGTTAATAAAGGACCCAAATACCTTGATACATTGACTTGTTTCAGATAAACTAGTGTATGAAAATATTGCCTAGTACATCGCAGACAGCCAATAAATGCTGGGGTTGATTGCAACCGTCCTGTAAAAAAGGACATGCAACTAACTTTCTTGATCAAACTTGTTCCCCATTACATTATTTTGCTGTGTACTCGTAATACTGTACTTTGTTTTTGGTATTTCTTTATGCCTTATGGTGTGACAATGCCACACGATCATTCGATTCTTTTCATTGATTATAAAGTCTTTTTTTTTAATTATTAATAAAATTTGCCTCGAAGCAGTTGCCTGCTATTGGTCTATGATGTTATAGAGCCATCACATTTTATTGGCCTGAATGCAGGGAGAAATAGCTGGCCAGTCTCCGCCCATTTTTGCAGACTACAACCCCGTGCATCGAAATAGCGTCGAAGAACATGGTGACAAATGGAAGGATCGGTGGGAAAAGAGGCAGAGGTAGGCCAAGAGAAATGATGTTGGGTGGTCTGAGGCGGTGGCATGAAGGAATATCATTGGTCGAATTGATCCAGAACACAGAGGGCCGGCATCTGGGGAGAGACATTGACGCCTACACCGGTTGGCAGGGCACATGCTGATAATGATAATGTTATAGGCCAGATATACATACGGAAGTTTCTTTTCTGTAGAACACACTGTATATTCTTTTATGTTAGTGTTGCCTTAAATAGCAGAAGCAGAACCTCTGGTTCCAATGAAGTCCATTGCCTTAAACTGTGTAACGTTGTTGTCGTTGATAATCCAAATGCCACTGAGTTGTCTATTAATGGCAAATCCAATTATTGTGAAGATGTATGTCCTCTAGGTTGTTCTGTGGACCAAAAGTCAATTAGAAACTGTAGTAGCTTTCCCCTGACGTTTGAAAGCGCATGACATTTGAAGAAAAGGTGGATCATACAGGCGAGAACAATGTTTGCATGGGGGATATTGTCGTCAATCAAGACTGATACTGTTTAGATGGCTATTGCCCCCGGGAAGGTTAACCCGGTCAACAAATGCCCGCAGAAGTCGGATGTGTCGGCCTAACGGCGCAAGAACGCAGCTCTGCTGTAAACAGGCACAACGCAATCACGTCCGGAAAAAAAACTCCGGATGAACGAAGAAGAAGAAGAAGATGGCTATTGCTATTGTTTCTAGCATGACCTATTCGAAACTGATAAATTAGGTCCTGGATTGTTCAGCCAAGGCCATCGAGATTGTCATTGGCATTTGGTTGGAGCGTTTCATTCAAAAGAGTTTGGTCCGTTGTTCTCTTTATCCATTTGTTCGGTTAGACCTCTCTTGTGTTGTTTTCTGTGATTCTGTTGGATTGTTCTCTGCAAGATCTGTTCTTTGCTGTTTTGCGGCTCCTGCTGTAACTAATGTATCGGCATACTTATTTCCCAGGAGGTCGCTTATACCAGGAATCCACTGTCATATTTTTATGCATGTGGTAGCATGTTGCCTTCATATTTTCCCAGTATTATTTTGATTTCTTGTGATTGGTTTGAGAGTTCACCATTTCAAATTTATAATGAACAAATTGTATTTCTTTTTCTCTACTGCTTGTTGTTGGTGCACATGCTTGTATAATATTTATATTATTGGAATGTCTTTGATTTTAACCATGATGGTCCTATCTGAAATACACCAATAATTATTAAGTGCGTTAGCTATTTTCGCATGAAACATTATTTCTTCTCCTTTGTTCATGTTTATTATGAATATTTTATTGATTGTTCGTTCGTAATTAATTTACCAGACCCCTTCCGCTTCATTTGGCTCATTCCTGGGATAATATTTTCATTATTTTTTTTTGGGGTCTTTTACTACGTTATCAATCTTTCCTATTTCTGCTAATTTTCAGACATTACACGCACCTATTTACATCGTTCGTTTTGCCATTAGTGTCTTGATTACGGTCTCACTCTGGTGTCTCCTGCGATTTATGACTGTCCCTACCGGAACAGAATATCCCCGTGACAGACGTGAACGTTCTCTGAACTGCTTATCCGTGAACACTTGGTCAGATAATACCATGGTTTCCTCTTCATTTCCACACTGACAGCAATTTCCGACTGTCAGGAAAATGAATGCTTTTCTCTGCTTGGTTGCAGAGTTATCCACTTACCCACTTACCCCGATTGATACGAACTCCCCAGAACTGCGTCCTGCCACACCATAGTATGGAGGGATGTTTATTAATATTATGATGTAACTATGTCACGGTTCAGCATAACACATAAACTGACAGGCATTAAGTCCAGGTTGGTAATGTTTCATCCACACGGTTTAGGTATTTAATTGTCAGAAGACTCCAATCCATTGTCCAGAGGGTGACTTAAATAATATAAAACTGTCCTCTTTCACCTACAGCTAGCTGGACTGACGAGAACAAGGGCAAAGCCCTCTTCCAACACTATCTAGAGCAGAGCAACCAGACAAACATGGGAGGCCGAAATCTGGCCAAGGAGGTTACCTCAGACAGTTGTAAAGCCCAGAACATTTCGGATGAAGACACAGTGACAGTGAAAGAGATCAATGCTGTGCTTCGACGATTAAAAAAAAACCAGCGCTCCAGAGCCAGATGGCATAAGATATGACGACATCAATATGTGTACCGACAACGAGCTAGAGGAACTAGCAGACATGTACAACAACAATATAGGGAGTTAAATATTGAGCACAACCCACTACTGGCAACGCTGATTGTATTCTGATATGAACCTAAGGCCTATCTACGTTAATGTGGAAGCACTAAACTCGAGTTTCGCTCTCGTTTGAGCTCGTCAGTAGTGCTTATCCTTGACCGGAAACAAACCCCGGATCACTGGCGTGTGAAGTGGGTGTGTAACCACTAGACCACGCGGCACACGCTGGACACGGCCAAATTATCACAACAGAATATTATTATTACAACGTCACCCATAGTAGGCTGTAGCTCAAGATATAGGGAGGGCTAGCATCAAGAAGAACTGGTTACACAGCTATCTGATTCCCTTACCGAAGCCTGGCAAAGACCACACACGAATTCAGGGATATAGGGTAATAACCATGCAAAATACAATAGGCAAGCTGCTGGAGAAGTTAACTGCCAGAAAAATATCAAGCCAGCTAGAGAGGCAAGGTTTTTTCCCCACCTACCCTGGATGGGCACCGTCCAAAAAGAGAAACCTGGACGAATGCAGCAGTTTTTGCTTATGATGTATATGAAGGTTTCCACTCAGGCATTGAAACATTTGCTGCAGCGGTTGATCTTGAGGACGCGTACAACAGAGTACCATTGGATATTTTTTAATGCTTCAGCTTCTTGAACTCAAAATAAGTCCTTTCCTCCTTAGTTGGATCGCTGCAGCCCTCTTCTAACGGAAAGTAGTTTTTAGATGTGCCAGATGGACTTCGGAACCAACAACAATATACACCACGGAGGAGCAAATGGATCACCATGGTCTGGCAAGAATGCGACAGCGTGGAGTGATGAGTGGATCTGGCCGATGCTCGACGCTTAGAGGAAAGGTGAGACGCACATATAATCAGATTGCTACTGGTACTATTGGGGTTGGAACTCTTCGCTGGCTTCTGAGGATGGGGGCGGAGCGCTTATGAGAATGCCCCGAATGCTGTGATGTCGGTTCTTAAATCAATCAATCAATCAACAATATATCCTGGCCTACCACAGAGATCAACATTATCTCCGGTGCTGTTCAACGCCTACACTGTGAGAATCACCAGCGAGCAGATCACTAGACCGGGGATGACATTGTCATATGCTGACGATGTTTTAGTGTATCGTCAGGGTAAGGATAGAGATCAGGATGTAGAACTACAAATCGAACTCAATCGCATGAGTACCTGGTGTGTTGAAGCTGGGGTAATGGTCAACCCAACAAAGGCAACAGTGACATGGTTCTCTTTGAATAATCATATTGTCAACACTCCAACACCAACTGTAAATCTGTGTTCAGAGACTGTGGAAAGAACGCAGGCAATGAATTACCTAGGGATACGATCTGATCGAAGCCTCGCTTATACTGAGCACGTGGACCAGGTTATAACAAAGGCTAAACGGGGTTTGGCTGCGATGCAGGTGATGGCGGCAGCAAACCGTGAGCCACGCCATCTATGTCTTCTTTACGAGGGTCTGGTTCTTTCTGTTTGGTGTATGCGAGGGCGATCCTGACTGTCAGCCATAATCAGATAGAAAGGATGGAAAGGATACAGATAAGGATATGCGTGTTATTCTTGGATGAATAAGAGATACAGCATGCAGGGCGATGCGCTACCTTCTTGATTTTCCAACCATGAGGGACAGAATACACATTTGCCGAGCACGTGCCTACCTCAGAATCAATGCAAACACAAAACATCCACTACATAGCGAGATTAAGAAGGTAAAGGGCAGCAGGTTAAAAAGAGGAAAGTCGTGGATGGGTCAAGCCGAAGACATTCTTCATCAGGTGTGTTCACTTGAAGACTTAGAACATGGCGAGGAGTGGGTACAAGTGCCAACAGATTTCTGCACATCCTTTTCAGTTTGCATCCAACTAGACAGCAAATGTAGACAAGGAAATCCAGCTGCTGTGGAGGTGGAAGTACGGGCTCTGATCTTCGAGAATTCTTGAGAGGATGATGCTGTCATTTACATGAATAGGTCGGTCGTTGGAGGGGTGAGAAGTTCATGGGCCTTTACGGCTCAGGCCGGAGGGAAAATTGTGAAGGAAGAGTCTGGTGCTTTTGCTTTGACCACAAGCAGCCTGACTATGGAAGTCATTGCAGTAAGTAAAGCAATAACATGGCTCGAGACACAGACATTCAATCGCGCATGTGTCCTTAGTGACCCAATTAGTATTAGTATGCTCAGGAGTACAGAGATGGGGTGGGTCCGAAGAAAGTGGTTGCTGTCTCTGCAGCAGTCTCGGTTGGCAAAGATTAATCTCATTTTCGTGCCAGGGCATGCGGGTGTACAAGGAAATGAGTAGGCTGACAGGCTTGCAGGTAGGGCTACTGTGGCAGGCGGACGAGCCATGGACCAGGCAGACATTCTGAATTCTCTACGAAAAGTAAATCGTTTACGAGAACCAAACGATGACTGTGAGTCTACAACCATGGTCAGGCTGCGAGAACAGCAAGTTAAAACGGGTGTGGCCAAACAAGAACACTACGCAGGAAGCCAAAGAGGATTTAACAAACCAACACAGAACTGGTGAAGTGAGCCGCCACACGCTGCGGGATTTGCTGAGGAGGGGATCCGAGCACTTATGGACTGAATGGTTGGATGAGCAATGAGGATGATCTGTCGACTAACTAAACTAACTAAACTACAGCTAGCTGGTATTCAAGGCGTGAATACTTGCCAACACGACATACCTTTCAAAATTAGTTATAATTTATTAAAATTGCGAATATGTATATTTATGATCATGCCGATGTGCATTCTAATAATCACAACGTACAAAAAAACAACAACACGTATAACTGTTTCATTGTTTATACCTGTTATATTTCAAAATATAAAGTTTTATATAATAAATAATAATTCTTCCATCTATTGCTTGCTTATTTATTTAAATTATTTCTATCGGTACAATGTGGAGTTATTTATAAACGAAACATTACAATAATAATATTGCTTGGTTTCGTTAATTCTAGTTTCTACAAACCTTTCATGTTTACAAAACTACAACGTCGGTGATGGTTATGCCACAAACAAAGCAGTGGTCACTACTACTACTACTACTACTACTACTACTACTACTACTACTACTACTACACTAGTAGTGCAGCTAATTGCATTCGATTGTTAGCACTATATAGTATATACTGTTAGTCCTGTGTTTAAATCAAGTTTAATTTAATATGAAAAATGAGCTCCGACTCAGAGCAAGTTCTAGAAACGTCGTCCCCAGGGTATCCCCGACGACTGCTAGAAAACATGGCCCGCCTCTGGAGAGAGAATTCTTTGTGTGATGTTACTCTACTAATTGGTAGGCGGCGGTTCCAAGCTCACAAGAACATACTCGCGGCTTGTAGTCCGTTTTTTAAAGCTATGTTTTTTTCTGGAATGGAGGAGCAAAGCAGGAGTGAAATTGAACTCCATGATATATCATCAGACGTTTTCAGCATTGTCATTTCCTTCATATACACAGGTAGTCAAAATCGGCTCCTCGCATTCTCTCTAGTCTCTAACTGAATTTTATTTTGCAGACCTTTATTCGAGTACATTTTAATATACATTACCCACCAAGTGCCGTTGATCTAAGAAATAAAATGGGTCCAGCACCATATGCCCAATGTGAAGAAGACACAGAGGCAAGAGAAAGATAAGAAGTGCATGCAGCTGAGTTATTATAGTGTATGAAGTGAATAAATGAATTATAATAATGGAGTATTAGTGCTATCCCCACGGTAATTGCAAGTTTAGAATGAAATGTTTCTGTTTGTTCATTTGCTCTTGTCATTGTTCTAGTGTTCTCTCTCAGATGTCAAATATCAGTGTACTTCCCATAAAAACAACAGAACTAGTTGTATCCCTGAAAATGAGCCTGGGAAGGCTGAAGGGAATCTCAAGCAACTTTATTCATTCCAGAGCTTTAATGACATAAAGACATTCTTTAAATAATCTATGAAAATGAAGTGAAAACACAATTAATATTACAGATGAGAATACAAATGTAGCCCACAGGAGCAACCCTGAAGGAAGTTTAGACCTCAAGTGCACCATTAATTTCATGACCCATGCCAAAAGAGAACATAGCAAATATTGATTGCCGAAGATTTGGTGTGGTGATTTTGATCACTGGCAAAGAGGAAGGCTAAAACCTTGTTATGCAAATAAAGGGATACCTGTACCTTGAGTGCCAGCAGGCTGGTTTTACAGAACCCAGTGCAAGACTTCAACCATATGTCCTCATTGTATGCCACACATAATGGCAATCACAGACCTGAACTGGTAGGGGACCTTGGAGTTGGTAGCTTGAAGATATGTAGTGACCAGAAAAATAACAAAGTGGAAAAGTCTCTGGCACTCATCAGCCCATTCCAAATCATGGGTAAATGATGTCCATTGAATGCCTGCTTTACTATTTGACAAACCAGTTTGAAGGTGCATCAGTCAGTTATCCTACTGTAGAAAACTCAGA
>JACEFZ010009701.1:47500-62040 GCA_014155875.1 Cepaea nemoralis | reverse complement strand
TTTTGTACATTCCAGTACACGCAGTAAAATGTTACAGAAAACTCAAGTTTTGCTAATGTCAATTGTCTTCCGCGGTAATTTTAAACTGGCTAACATGTCTTTCTGTTGGCACAAAGCTGGCTTGTGTAGATTAATCATTATGGCAAATAATATACAATAATCTTCAGCAAACTGTAACAAGCGAGTATTTTGTGTGTTAAACAACACGTGAAAGGCACTGTCTCTATCAATAACATGGCCGCTTTCGAGCATATGCCTAGCAATTGATGAAGCGGGAAGCTTCCGGTGTGTCGGCTCCACTAGGAGCCTGTGTGTAGTATTTTGTCGACCCATTGCGGTATCAACAATAGATCAGATATTTATCTTACGACAAATAGCCGAGAAACATTGGGAATATAAAAGAGATCTCCATAACATTTTTGTGGATTTTAAAAAGGCTTATGATAGTGTCCATAGGAATAGTCTATGGAATGTTATGCAGGAATTTGGAATACCAAGGAAGTTAATTAACATGACCAAACTATGCATGGAAGATACTTATAATATAGTAACATATAAAGGCAGGAAATCAGACCCCTTCCAAATAACATCTGGCTTGAAACAGGGTGATGCACTATCGCCGCTACTCTTCAATCTGGCTCTAGAGAAAGTTGTAAGGAAGGTAAAGGAGGAATGTGATATTGGAGGAACATCCAAGCTGCTTGGTTATGCAGATGATATAGATATTATAGGGCAAAGTGAACAAAAGACATTAGAAATATTGACTCACTTAAAGGAAAAAGCCCAACAGATGGGGCTGGTTATCAACCAAGATAAGACAGAATATATGGTAATTTCAAGAGACGGAATGGCTAAAAACTCTGGCCACATACAAATAGATAATATGACCATTAAAAGAACGGAAACATACAAATACCTGGGTACAATCTTCAACTGCTCCAACATCATAAGGGAAGAAATACAAACTAGAATCAACTCTGGAAATAAGATATACTATGCACTACAACATCTACTAAAATCAAAGGCGCTATCTCGTAACACCAAAATCACAATATACAAAACACTGATCAGACCAGTTGTGCTGTATGGCTCTGAAACCTGGAGTACAACGAAAGGAGACGAAGCCTTGTTACAAACCTTTGAGAACAAAATTTTAAGACGCATCTTTGGACCCATTAGGGATACACAAAGTGGAGAGTGGAAAAGAAGAAGTAACAAAGACATTTATGATTTGTTTAAGTCCCCGCTAATCACTGGTATCATGAAGGCTAATAGACTACAATGGCTGGGGCATATAGAAAGAATGGAAGATAATAGGGAAACAAAACTCGCTTACACTCAGGAAATAAATGACCGTAGACCCCGAGGTAGACCAAGAAGGCGGTGGAGAGATAATATACATACAGACCTACAAGCACTTGGAATCAACGACTGGCAAGAGAAGGTCCACCAGAGAGACGAATGGAGACAGATTGTATTTGCAGCAAAGAACCTCAATGGCTCGGAATGCTGAAGAAGAAGAAGAGAAGAAGATTGCGGTATGTGTTCAGACACCCTTTTGTTCAACTGCCGCTCTGTTCTGCCGATGTAGGTAGACTGGCACCTACATGTGAATTGGTAAATACAATTGTTTTTAGCGTACAGAGGGACAGGTTCTTTTACTGCTGGGCTCGAAATCGGTGTGGTACATAATGACTGGAGTTGCAGCATAGAATGTTCAGCCAACTGCTGTACTGAGCCGGTCTTGTAGACGTTGCATTACGTCATCCCCTCGAAAGGTTAGCTGGATGAATACCTGGAGTTTAGGTACTGTAGTTTCGTCTGGTTTTAGTTTGGGCTGTTGGCAGTGGCGCTTAATAAATCCTGTGGAGTACCCATTCAGGTTTAAGACATTCTTCAGAGTTTCAAATTCCTCTGTCAGTGTGTCCGGGGTGCATATCTTCCTAGCACGGTCAAACACGGTCGGTACTAAGCCCCGTTTGTACTGGACAGGTGCGAAGCTCTGAAAATTTAAGTATTGGCCTGTCCATGTTTCTTTGCGGTACACCGATCTTTGAATTGTGCCGTCTGCTCTAAGTCTCATTAGGATATCTAGGAACGGCAACGCTTCGTTGTGTTCATGTTCAGTAGATAGAGTGATGTTTTTATGCGTCATGTTCATTGTGGCCTGGAACGATGTTGCTTGTAGCTCGTCTAGTGGTGATAATTAGTATATCGTCCACATAACGACGGTAGAAGACCAAGTTGTTAATGTCTGAGGATCTCTTTTCTTCTAAATGTGCCATGAAGATGTCCGTTAGAATAGGACCAAGAGGACTCCCCATGACCACTCCGTCAATTTGGCGGTATGACTTTGTTAGAAAATTGAATTGTATGTTGGCGGTACATAGTAGTAATAGACTCTCCAGAATAGATGTTGGCATGCCTAGTTTTAGTTGTTTGTCTTTGATGCGTTCCCTTATTATGCATTATTTTATTTATTTTATTTTTTAAATTATTATCCCCTTATGAGAGACGTTAATGCCTATACCAGTTATACGGGGGCAGTTTCTACCTAGACGTGTCCAGGTTTAAATATGTGTCACAATTCTCGTGTTTTACATCCCCTTGCTAAAGACAACTAACAACATAACGCTTTTTACATCCCCTGGCAATATGCAATCAACACCATAACAGAATGCGTGAATTCTGATACGCAAACAGTTGGGATTCATCGCATGAGCAAGGGATTTCGGGCACTGAGAGAAACCTTTCGAGTATGCCCTCTGGCAAGACGCTGGAGCACTTATGGATCTAACGGTGTGTAGTGAATGTAAGACTTGACAAACCTCCACCTCCACCACCTCAACCTCCACCACCTCAACCAGCTCCACCTCACCTTCGCTTCCGGATTCAACTTATCAATCACCGCACTGAGATCACAGCCGCCAGGCACGGCTCATCTGCTTTAGAGAAACTTCTTCTTCGATGATTAACACCTATCAGTTGGCCTTATACGTTGACTTCTCGTCCTTGATTTGGAGGACATTAATTACAAGTCCCTCAGAAGTCGGAATGGGTTCGCCTGATGGCGAGGGACATTGAAAATAGGGAAAGCCAACCCTCACGCAGACATCAGTCCAGTTCATTCCATCATAGTAGCAACTAGCAGTAGTAGTCATATGTATCTGGACTACGCTTGAGTTCAAGGTGAGTGAACGTAAAAATAATCATTCAATGTACATCCATCCATCCATCATGTGCCATGCCGGTAAGCCTGGGCGGTCATGTTCTGCCATCTCACTCGATCACCAGAGTCGTGGATCAGCTCCGTGTTTCTGTCTCGACCATGCCACGAGGCCAAGCCATCCACAATGTACATGAGATTCCCGAATGTCTGATAGAGTCAGTCACCCATGGAAATGTCCCTTCCATGAAGGAGGGTGTGAGCCATACCCTTCCCCTGTAGTCGCAAGGAATATAGGACAAGCTCTGCCGTCGAACTCTGCTTCAAATGGAAACATTAAAAGTGTGATAGAAATTACAATAATCAACGCCATTGTCTTGTAACCTGACAATATTGTTGTTACGGATGTTAACAGGGTTCATTCAGCACGTAACATCCTGTTAAGATCAACATTGTGACGTCATAAGAACAGTTTAAAGATGGCAGCCCCATCTTTGACATACACCAAAGAGCAGCAGCGTACTGTTATCCGTTTTGTGTTCAATGAAGGGATCGCAGTTATCAAAGCCTCTACCTCTGCTTTGAATTTATTTGAAAATTTTCCAGTTTCCACTGACTGTGTTCTTTTCACTCCATTTTATTTTACATTTAGAAGAATTCCTCCTCCTCCATTTTCCATTGAATGTTTGGCTGATTCATTTGTATATGCATGGCTCCAATTACTGCTTGGGTAATGTTCTTTTATGTAGTTTAGGGCTATTTTTCTTCTTTCTGTTTCATTCTGAGTGTTCTTTTTCTCAATACCAGGAATGTTTTCTATCATCTCAGGCAGTTGCTGCTGTCTCCAAGCTGGGAACTTGTGTGCATTGTAAATGGGTTTGACTGTTGATATGTTAAGTGTAGGATCTGCCCTAATCTTTCATTTTTCAGTTTCTACAAAGTTGCTACGCTTCAGTCGTCCCTTTCCAAAACCATTAAACCTTTTATACATAGGGTGTTCTGTCAATCTTCTAAATTTTTCTGCTTGTTGCTGAGCTCTACTATCTATTCTATCCTGCATTAGGTTGTAAAGCAAGTTATCTTTTCTAGTTTCGTTAATAGGTGGTGTCTTCAGGCTTCTAGTTATGATCCGCATTCCTTGATTTTGGACTCTACTTATTTTGTTAAAGTTTGACTAGCTGCTGTTGCCCAAGCTGCAATGCTATATTCCAGTACTGGCCTCACCCGTCCAGTATATAACTTCTTGACAACTTTCTCATCTGCTCTCCACGTTGTCCCAGCAAGTTTTTTCATGATTGCCATTAGTTGCCTTGCTCTTGTTCGATTTTTCCCAACCTAAGTCTTCCATGTCAGGCGATTGATCAAAGGTGACTCCTAGCTAGTTTGGATTTCTTCATGGCGCAATATTTTCCATTGTTTTCTCGTCACTAATCTTCTCTAGCCATGATTTTGACCAGTCATCTAGCGCTAATAAGGCTTGCTGTATTCTGCAGTTAGCTGTACTAATATATTCTTCAGATGACTATATGGCTAGGTCATCTGCGTAGAAGGATGTGTATACTCAAGCTGGATAATTTTCTGCGATGCCATTTATATAAGCTAGGAATAATGTTGATGAAAGAACTCCTCCTTGGGGGGACACTTTGCCCCAACAGCATCATTTTGCTGGTTTTTCCTTGTACTTTTGTCCTGGCAGTTCTGTTCTCAACGTACTGGCTGATCCATTTCTCGTACATTTTCTCACAAACAGTGCATTTTTTTGCAGCTTTACTTTCAGTCCTTCCTTCCATACTTTATCAAATGCTTTTTCTAAATCTATCCAGGACCGCTAGTGTATGCATTTTTCTCTTGAATGCATCCTCTATTTCCTGAGCTATATAGGTTATTTGATCTTCAGTGGATCTGTACTTTCTGAATCTTGCTTGATGTGGTGTTAAGAGTTTGTTTTCTTCCACATGTCCATGTTAGCCTGCCATTGATAATGTGTTCCTGTTAATTAGCCTACACAGCTAAACAGACTGATAGGTCGATAGCCATTTGGTTCTTCAAGGTCTTTCCTTTCTTTGTGACTGGTATTAGTATAGCTTCCTTCCATGCCTGTGAGGACTACTCCTCTCTTCCAGCTGTAATTTAGGACTGCTAGTAGTTTCATTTTGCTTTAGTGCGTGGCCCTATTAGAATCTCATTTGTGATTCCATCCTTTGCTGGTGATTTCTTCTTTTTTGGGGTATTCATTGCAAGTTCAATTTCTTCCAATTTTAGATTTGCCATCATATATTCTGCTGCTGTCTCTGTATTACTATTATATGTCTGTTTATCTTTGATTGCTTTCTTCTGTTCGGTTATAATATCAATGTGGTTTGCACTAGTATAGTATTCCATTCGTGCATTTGCAGCTTTCTTCCTGTAAGCAAAGTATTTCATTGTTTAATTGCTATTTGTTTGCTTCCGGGACCTTCATTCTTCATGGCTTTCACTAGTTTCCATAGTTTGTTTCCATCCCTGTCAAAGTTAAGGTTTTCTGGTCTTTTTCCCGTCCAATAATCTCTTCTTGTTTGATGTACTGTTCTTTTATATTCTGCCGAGATGGCTTTGAGATAGATGTTCGCTTCAGTTGTTTGTGCTCTCTCTGCTGTCTTCCTGGCATCTTCAACTTTGTCCTCTAAAATTTGTAGTTCTTCAGTCCAGTATGGTTTGTAATTTTTCCTCGCTCATCTTGGAATGGAGTCAGTGCCCGCCTGTATTATTGCTTTGTTTAGACTTTCCACCATTTGCTTCATGTTGCCATGTCATGTATTTATGTTTTCACAATATTTGTCTGTTAGTACGGCACATCCCAAAAGGCATTTGATTTGGTCAGTCATGAGGGTCTGTTCAAGGCACTAAAGAAGATTGGCTGCCCACCAACTCTTCTGTCCATTGTGGAATCGTTCCAGACAGGCATGAAGAGTATAATCAAGTTTGATGGTGCAACTTCTGAAGAGTTTGAAATCAAGAGTGGAGTTAAGCAAGGTTGTGTGCTAGCTCCCACCCTCTTTGGAATATACTTTTCACTTCTACTGAAATATGCCTTTCGAGATCAGGATGGAGGTATATACATTCACTGACGCTCAGATGGCGGTCTCTACAATGTTGTTGTTTGTCCATCAAGAATGATGATGACCATTCATTTCATCCAGTGGGGTTGAAGGTATGGAGCCGTGGGTTGTAAGATAGCTGATAAGGCCTATTTTGTCTAGAAATGTTCTTTGACAATGTGGGCAAGGAATGCTTGACGTTTCTGGAGGAGGATTTCCTGCAGTGGTTTTTTTGTCCTGCCTTTTCTTCACAGCTCTTGCAGTCCTGGTTGCCTCACATATGACTGCACCCTTGCGTAATGATGCACGCCACGAATTACGGTCTCTGGCTGCAGCCTCCCAGGTGTCATGATGAATTCCAAAAGCCTTCAGTGAAATTTTCAGAGTGTCTTTAAAGCGTTTCCTCTGGCCACCTTGGGAGCGTTTACCACAACGCAGTTCGCTGTAAAAAATTCGTTTAGGGAGCCTGTGATCTGGCATGCGAGTCAAGTGACCAGCCCAGCGAATCTGATTCTTCATCAGTAGAGTGTGGATACTGGGCATGGATGCTCTTTCTAGGACTTCAGTGTCTGGAATCTTGTCTTGCCATTTAATCTTCAGTAGCTTCCTTAGGCAGACTGTGTGGAAGTGGTTTAATTTCCTAGCGTGTCGCTGATAAACAGTCCAGGTTTCACAAGCATATAGCAGTGTGGATAATACAACTGCTTTGTAGACTTTTAGCTTTGTTTGCAGGCTTATTCCAGTTCTGTCCCATACATTCTTGTACAGTCTGCCAAAGGCCGCACTGGCCTTGGAGATTCTTGCATTCACTTCGTCATCAATTGTGGCAGCTTGTGACACAGTGCTGCCAAGATAGGTGAATTTGTCCACAACACTTAGTCTATGATCATTCACTTTGATATTCGGCACAGTGTGATTATTCCCTGGAGCTGGTTGGTACATAACTACAGTCTTCTCCAAGTTGATATTGAGCCCAAAGTTGGCACAGGCATGTGAGAAAGCTGAAACATTATGTTGCATGTCCGCCTCTGAGTTGGCGTACAGAGCGCAATCATCAGCAAACAGGAGCTCTCTGACGGTGTCGCTGTTAATTTTGGTTTTAGCTTTCAGCCTTCTGAGATTGAATAACTTCCCATCCATACGGTAGTTGATGTCTATTCCAATGTCGTCGTTCTCGAAGGCATTCATCAGCATGGCTGAAAACATGAGGCTGAACAGTGTTGGTGCCAGGACACATCCTTGCTTCACTCCATTGGTGACAGGAAAGGGTTCAGACAGTTCGCCATTTTCCTGTACTCTTGCCTGCATGCCATCTTGAAATAGCCGCACTATTTGGACAAACTTTCGTGGACAGCCATATTTTGCCATAATCTTCCACAGTCCTTCTCTGCTGACTGTATCCAAAGCCTTGGTAAGGTCAATGAAAGTGGAGAACATTTCGCAGTTCTGTTCCTGACATTTCTCTTGCAGCTGCCTTGCAGCGAAAATCATGTCAACAGTTCCACGTTCTTTTCTGAAGCCACACTGACTCTCAGGTCTCTACAATAGTAGTGTAGAAGGAGGAAAGCCGCCCGTTTTGTGGATCTTATATAAATCACCCATTTATCGATCCTGATCCACAACTTTAAAGTGGTCAGGGGTGTGGTCAAGTGACTCATCAGAGGTGGCGTACTGGTCAGAGTGGGTGTGGTCAAGTGACTCATCAGAGTGGGTGGTGGTCAAGTAATTCTAGGTACGACATAAAAACATCAATAAGAAAACAAACGATCAAAAGAAGGTATATAATAATGTTAATAAAATATATATAGAAGAAAAATAAACATAGTAAGTGCCCGCTTATAGTTAAGGGTGTGTGATGACGTGGTCAAGTGGTGGTCAAGAGGTGGTCAAGCGGTGGTCAAGTGGTCAAGTGACCCCTTAAATTGTAGAGGAAAGTAGGTGTAGTGACATGGTGATGTTTAAAACGAGCGCTGACGGGGTCAAGCGGTGATCAAGAGGTGGTCAAGCGGTGGTCAAATGGTCAAGTGACCCCTTAAATTGTAGAGGAAGTTACGTGTAGTGACATGGTGATGTTTAAAACGATCGCTGACGTGCTCAAGTGGTGGTCAAGAGGTGGTCAAGCGGTCAAGAGGTGGTCAAGTGACCCCTTAAATTGTATGGGATGGTACGTATAGTGACGTGGTGATGATCAATAGGTGGTCAAGTGGTGGTCAGGGTGTGGTCAAATGGTGGTCAAGATGTGGTCAAGTGGTCGAGTGACCACTTAAATTGTCGGGGAAAGTAGGTGTAGTGATATGGTGATGATCATGAGGTGGTCAAGAGGTGGTCAAGCGGTGGTCAAGTGGTCAAGTGACCCCTTTAATTGTAGAGGAAGTTACGTGTAGTGACATGGTGATGTTTAAAACGAGCGCTGACGTGGTCAAGAGGTGAGATATTATTTAGAGAGATATTACGCATGACGTCATATAAACAAAAAAATAAAGGATAACAATTGTGGCGCTGCCTCCTTTGTTATCCTTTATATTTTTGTTTATATGACGTCATGAGTAATATCGCTTTGTGTGAGCATATATTTTCATAAATCCCAGACTAAGGGGGGATAACTAATTCGATCTTGTCGTGGTTAAGCTGCCGCTACTTCTTCCAGAGGGGTTCAATAATTCAAGTCTGCGGTAGCTTCCATTCAACGGAAGTTCATTTTCTCAACTTTAGTGCATGGGTAAGAATAGCTGTCCACAGGCAGTGTTAGTAATTGACCACTCAGGTTGAAATTCTAGCCAATAGACTTCTGTATTTTCACTAAAACTAGGCCTTAGCAAAATATGAACTGTCGAAGACATGAACTTACACAACAAAATTTATGATGAGGGTGTGAACTTACACAACTCTTATGGTGAAGAAATGAATTTACAAAATATGAACTGCCAAAGACATGAACTTACCTACACAGAAATATTTTTTGATGACAATATGGGGGACACTTCTGTATGATTTGCGGGATACATTTGTATTTTATTAGGGCTATTTATCTATGTGGTGAGGAGGCCGTGAAATCACAAGTGGACACCTTTGTGCGCGTAGTTGGGACAGTTTGTAAGAGTAAGTGGTAATTTAGGCGAGGGTGTCGACAAATTGTAATAACAAGTGGAAATTTTGTGAGCCCATGTGGGGAAGTTGTTAGAGCCAGTGGGTAAGTTGATAGGACTAGTCGATAATATGAGAGAGTCGGTGGACACGTTGTTGGGGAAAAGGGACATTTGTTATGGTAAGTGTGTGAGTTGATAGGATAGGTCGACCGATTGTAATAGCAAGTGGACAAATTGTTTGAGCCAGCGAGCAAGTTTGTAAGAACAAGTGGCCAAGTTGTGTTATCAAATGTTGGTACGTTTTTATAGGTTTGGCCACGCTATTTCTGTACTTGACCAATATTTTTCCTATTTGGGTAACAAGTTGTTCCTATTTTTCATGAGTTTGGTTGAGAAATTTCTGTATTTGGCCGAGATTGTTCGCGTTTGGTTGACATATTTTCCTACTTTTTATAAGTTTGGATGAGATATTTCGTTACGTGTACCATATTTTCCCTTTTGGTTAACACATTTTCCTACGTTTCATAAGTTTGGTTGCCATATTTATAAATTGGGTTGAGTTATTTCTGTATTTGGTCGACGTTTTCCCCTCCTTTTTTATAAATGTGGTTAAGATGTTTCTGTATTTGGTCTAACTTTACCCCATTTGGTTGACAAATTTTCCAACTTTTTATTAGTCTGGACGAGATATTTCTTTCTTTGGGTGATATTATTTTTCACATTTGGCTTTCAAATTTTCCTACTTGGGGAATATTTTTCATATTTGGTTAACAAATTTTCGTAGTTTTCATAAGTGTGGACAAGTTATTTCTGTACTTGGTGGACATTTTTCACATTTGGGTAACAGAGTTTCCTACTTAACCAAGGTTTTTTCTCTTTGGCTAACAAAGTTTCTTAGTTTTCATAAGTTTGGTTGAGATGTTACTATATTTGGTCTAACTTTTTCTCATTTGATTGCGAATTTTCCTTCTTTTTATAAGTTTGGATGAGATATTTCTCTCTTTGGCTGATATTTTTCACCTTTGGGTATCACCTTTTCTTACTTGGTTAATACTTTTCCTATCTGGCTAACAACCTTTCCTTGTTTGTATACGTGCGGCCGAACTATTTCTGCATTTGGCCGACATTTTTCACATTTGGCTAACAGATTTTCCTACTTGACCAAGGTTTCTTCCATTTGGCTAACAAAGTTTCCTAGTTTTCATAAGTTTGAGCGATGTATTTTTGTATTTGGCCTAACTTTTTCCGATTTGGTTGAGAATTTTCCTACTTTTTATAAGTTGGAACGAGATATTCCTCTCTTTGGATTATATTTTTTCACATTTGGGTATCACATTTTCCTACTTTCACATTTTGGTTAACAAAGTATTAGCTTTTCTTTAGGTACCTTGTTTAGTGTTTGTGTCAGCTTCTAGTGTTCGTGTCAGCGATTTTTCCTTGGTTGTTTCAGTTTTCATTGTTTGTTTCATTTTGTTGATGTGTCGGTTTTCATTGTTTGGGTTATTTTGTCGTATCATTTTTATTATTTTTTTTAAATCACTGTTGTATCTGTCTTTGTATGTGTTACATTTTAACGATTATGTCATTTTTCCCCCTTGTTTTTGTCCGTTTTCATTGTTTGGGTCAGTGCCTTATTATCCTATCTGTTTATTTGAGTGAGCATATTGTGAAGTTAGTGAGCGCCTATTTGTCAACCGTGATGGAATGGACAAACGATGGCCTCATAAGTTTTGTACTTTACGCTGTATTCGACGTCATTTTGCCTTGTCGTTGCGTTTTAAGTGTCGTATCGTTGTTTGGTCGTAATGGGCATGCACCCCGGATGCTATCACTTTGAGAAATGATCGATATCTCACAATGAGCCTTTTTCGCGGCACTGGAGACACTATCAATAAGATGTGGTGGGTTATGACGTCATCATCTCTTAGAACTACAAAATACAGATATTTCAGTAACACCTTACATCGCATACAACACAAACTAGCTTATACTACATACGATATACAAATACTTAGTGAAACAACAAGCACTCTCGCTATCCTACTACTCCTACTCTCCTCTACAATTTATGTGGTCACTCGACCACTTGACCACCGTTTGACCACCACTTGACCACTACTTGACCACATCTTGATTATCATCGTGTTGAGAGACACGTACTCTCCCCATCAATTTAAGGGGTAACTTGACCAGGTGACCACCCCTTGACCACTCCTTGACCACTACTTGACCATCTCTTGATCATCACCACATCACTACACGTACTCTCCCCAACAATTTAAGGGGTCATTTAACCACTTGACCACCCCTTGACCACTACTTGACCACCTCTTGATCATCACCACATCACAAGACGCACTCTCCTCTACAATTTAAATGGTCACTTGACCACGTGACCACTGCTTGACCACTGCTTGACTACCACTTGACCACGTCAGCGATCGTTTTAAACATCACCATGTCACTACACGTAACTTCATCTACAATTTAAGGGGTCACTTGACCCCTTGACCACCGCTTGACCACCGCTTGACCACCTCTTGACCACCGCTTGACCACGTCAGCGCTCGTTTTAAACATCACCATGTCACTACACGTAACTTCCTCTACAATTTAAGGGGTCACTTGACCACTTGACCACCGCTTGACCACCTCTTGACCACCACTTGACCACCTCATGATCATCACCATATCACTACACCTACTTTCCCCGACAATTTAAGTGGTCACTCGACCACTTGACCACATCTTGACCACCACTTGACCACACCCTGACCACCACTTGACCACCTATTGATCATCACCACGTTACTACACGTACCATCCCATACAATTTAAGGGGTCACTTGACCACCTCTTGACCGCTTGACCACCTCTTGACCACCACTTGAGCACGTCAGCGCTCGTTTTAAACATCACCATGTCACTACACCTACTTTCCTCTACAATTTAAGGGGTCACTTGACCACTTGACCACCGCTTGACCACATCTTGACCACCACTTGACCACCTCATGATCATCACCATATCACTACACCTACTTTCCCTGACAATTTAAGTGTTCAGTCGACGACTTGACCACTACTTGACCACTGCTTGACCACCTCTTGACCACTACTTGACCACGTCATCACACACCCTTAACTATAAGCGGGCACTTACTATGTTTATTTTTCTTCTATATATATTTTATTAACATTATTATATACCTTCTTTTGATCGTTTGTTTTCTTTATTGATGTTTTATGTCGTACCTAGAATTACTTGACCACACCCACTCTGATGAGTCACTTGACCACACCCACTCTGACCAGTACGCCACCTCTGATGAGTCACTTGACCACACCCCTGACCACTTTAAAGTTTGTGGATCAGGATCGATAAATGGTTGATTTATATAAGATCCACAAAACGGGCGGCTTTCCTCCTTCTACACTACTTACAATGCTCAGAGATTGAAGGTCAAGACTAAAATTAGGAGGGTACTGATCAGAGAGTTGCTTTTTGCAGATGATGCTGCAGTTACGACCCACTCTGAGGAAGAATTACAATGTCTACTATCTGCATTCTCCAATTCTTGTTCTGAATTTGGTTTAACAATTAGCAAAAAGAAGACATAGATTATGCCACAAGGTGCACATGGGGTACCATCAATCTTTACTGACGACGCCGAACTAGAGATGGTAGACCATTTTATATATCTAGGATCAGTGGTAAATAGCAAATTATCCCTAGATCAGGAAATCAACATCCGGATTGGTAAGGCAGCAACAACAATGAACAGGTTAAGAAAAAGAGTCTGGGAGAACAGGAAGCTTACTGCCAAAACAAAAGTCCTTGTCTATCAAGCCTGTGTCCATAGTACTCTTCTTTATGGCAGTGAAACCTGGACAACTTACTCACACCAAGAGAAACGTTTAAACAGCTTTCATATGCGGTGTCTGCGAAGAATTCTTGGTATTAAAATCTATCCCAATCAGCTCGTTCGTAATTCCAGCGAGGCAAAGGCTTTTGCTCCTGTGGACCATACTCAATATTCATTACAAGCTTGATTGGTCTGTGGTCACTACCTGCTAATTGGTCAAGCACATTGGTCGATTTTGTGGACGATGTCTCCTGTGCAGAAAACTAAGTCTGGAGTAGAAGTGGTAAACCATCTTCTGGAGTAGAAATTCGGTGTGTCGTCCGCTTTGTTGAGTAGATGGAGATTTGAGTCTATTTCCCAGTCCTCCACTTTATCTCCTCTGTTGTCAGTAACTGGGTATCCCCATATTTCTGAACGGCTATTAAAGTTTCCGATAATAATGCAGTTTGTGTCAGTTATTTTCATGTTTGAGAGCGTACGGTCCTTATCTGCTAAGCTGTACAGATTGTAAATTCTTATTTTCACGTCCTTCATCATTATATCAACACCTAAAATTTCCGTGTGGTTGTCAGACGTCTCAGATACTTCACTGCAAGGTATTATGTTTCGTGTAAGTATTAGAACTCCTCCTTTGTGTCCTTCGTGGTCGAAACGTGTGGCCTGATATCCACTGACTGAGAATCTGCATGATTAGTGTTGAGGTGTGTCTCTTTAATGCATGACACATCTATTCTATCTTTATGAAGACGATGTGTTAATGGGACTTTCTTGTTAGAAACTCCTTCGGCATTCCACTGTAGTATGTTGAGTGTCCTGGGTGTTTGGTCAATAGCTCTTTGCCTACTCCTCTGTGCATTGACTCCACAGAACATGGGAAGGTGACCACCTGTAGCAATGGATGGACCCCCTCGAGACAGGGGGCCCGACACTATCACCACCTGATTGGACTTCACGGGATTAGCACCATAATGATTAATTTTCATCTGGGCATCACGAATTGATAATTTACATTGCACTGTTTTGTCAAGCCTGTGGCCCAGTAATCCTATTTCGACAAGCAATTTTCGGGTATGCTCTCCCTAGCCTTGGACTGTCCCCAGTCTACCTACAAGGCAGCAGGTGTGTGTGTGTCTCTCTTCGTCTGGTTCCTATCCCTTGACCTGTCCGACATGGGAGACCCTACCAGTATCTGTGCTACCGTCGGCATAGCTCTTGGGGTCAGTGGAACACTCAAACCCCTCAAATACGATATGGTGGAGACACATCAGAGGGGATTAATTATACGTTCCTACTAATTTCTTTTAGTCTCTGTTAAGGCCTCAAAGATGTCCTTTTGTCACTGCTTC
>JACEFZ010009701.1:22500-45000 GCA_014155875.1 Cepaea nemoralis | reverse complement strand
CTATATGTGTTTGTATGTGGGAAGTATAGAATATCTTTCTTGTGTTTTCGTAAAGGAAATTTTTAATTTTGGCAAGTTGGTATACTTTTTTGGCTATTTGTTTAACGAGAGCATGAACATGGGAGTTAAAGGTAAGATGTTGATCTATGATAAGACCCAGTGTCTTGTGCTCCGTTACACCTTCTACAGGCGTGCTACCAATGTGCAGCTGAAGAGCTCTCTGCGAGTTTAGAGTGTGAAGTCTTTGCCTGGTTGCTATTAACATAGATTTTGTTTTAGAAATGTTAATTTACATGCGGTTTGCATGACTTCAGTTAACTACACTGTTTATTTCCTGTTGCAATGATGATTCTAGCATATTACAATCACTAGCGTTTGTATATACTGTGCAGTCTCTGCAAATAGATCGCAGGACGACGAAAGATATAAGGGAAGATCATTTATATATATGGCAAATAACAAAGGGCCAAGTATAGACACCTGAGGTACTCCAATATTAATGGTAATAGCTTGAGATGGAGATTTATTGTGTGATACTACTTGTTTTCTGTCTAATAAGAATGAGTTTATTAATGTCACTATATTAAAGCTTACTTTCATTGTTTCTAGTTTTTTTAATTACAATAGTATGTTATGATCTGTCATATCGAATGCGTTTTTAAAGTCAATAAACATCGTTCCACATAGAGTATTGTTGTTAATATTTTGATGCCAGTTTTCTATCATGTTTGTTAGGGCCGTATGGCAGGAATATTTTGGCCGAAATCCTGACTGACTGTCAGCTGTTAGTTTGTGGCGAACTAAGTGCTCTAGTGTTGTTTTGTGGATGTGCTTTTCTAGCGGTTTGGATAAAGAGGATAATATGGAAATTGGCCTATAATTACTCATGATACAATCGTCTAATGAACTAGCTTTTAAATGAGGATACACGTTAGAAATTTTAAAGGCTGATGGGAAGTTACCTTTGGTGAGACATTGATTGTATGTAAAAGTTAGTGACTCGCAGATCGCCGGTGCAGCATAGCGAAGGATCCGATTACTGATTCCATCTTCAGTAATCGTCATTAGCGGTATGCTAGAGGGAATGTCTCTACAGCATTTGTTCTCACAAAATGATGATATAAGGAGCGTTACATTTGAAATCCGTTCGTGCCGCACCGCGCGTAATTGCGTACGTTGAACATGGCCATGTCATAGTCATGTGATAAGTACTGACCAATGAATAAAGAGCAAGTGCTTATCGTCCCATGATGCATAGGTTCTGTTTCTGACCGTTGAGAAAATGGCCGGGTTGATCCAAAGTCCGTCCAAAGAAGCTCAAAGAGCGGTGATTCAGTTTCTTTCATTTGAAGGATGTCGACCAGTGGACATTCATCGAAGAATGCAGGCAGCGTACGGTAACAAATGTGTGTCGAAGACAACAGTGACAGACTGGGCACGAATGTTTCGGAAAGGACGTCAGTTCACGACAGATCTTCGACGGCCGGGTCAAGCGCATATTGTTGCAACAGAAAAAAAAACCATCGCCAAAATTGATGCAGCAGTACAGATGAACCGTTGTCGAAGCATACGTTCGCTAGCGAAAGAATTTGATGTGTCAATTGGGACAATTCAAAAGATCGTTCGTCAGAAACTGCAATATCGGAAGGTGTGTTCACAGTTGGTACCACGGATGTTGACCGACCACCAAAAAGAGGAACGCATGGGATGGTGTTTGAACCACTTGCTGCGTTACAGAGTGGAGGGTGATGCATTTCTCTTCCGCATAGTGGCAGGCGATGAATCATGGTGTTACTACTTTTGAGGCGAGCAGCAAAAGAGAGAGCATGCAATGGAAGCATGCTGGATCACCAAAAGCCAAAAAATTCAAGTTACAGGTTTTCGCTTGCAAGGTTATGCTGTGCGCATTTTTTTTACCATGAAGGGCTGTTATTGGCCGACTTTAAAGAACCTGGTGTCAACATCAACTCTACCCACTACTTGCAAACACTAGACAAGCTGCAAAAAGCCATCAAGAATAAACGACCCGGCATGCTTTCTCGCGGTGTGATTTTGTTGTTCGTCCGCATGCAGCAAAGATTGTGCAGGAAGCATTAGCTTGGTAAAAGTGGGAAATTCTGCAACATCCAGCCTATAGTCCTAATTTGTCACCATGTGATTTTCATTTGTTCGGACCTCTAACAAAAAGCTCTCAGAGGGCAACGATTTCACACAGGTGCCTACGTAATGAACGCGGTAAAACTTGGTTCAGTGAGCAACCACAATCCTTTTTTGTGGACGGCATTCGCCGCCTACCTAAGCAATGGGATGCTTGCCTAAATGCTGCGGCGACTTCTTCTGACCAACCCATGGTGCATAATTCATTCAAAACGAGTGCTTTGTTTAATTCTACCACACCTGTTAATGTTTCTTTCATGCTTTTGTAATAAAGCCATTGGAACGGGTTTCAAATGAACGTCCCTTTAAATAAAGATATGTCATGAGGAGAATCTGGTATTGCAGCCTTCAATTGGTTTATGTCGGATTGAAAGAAACTACTGAATTCATCACATGTAACCTGATTTGATGGTAATGATTGTGATGACTTGTGTTTGTTTGTCAAGGTATTAATTGCTTTCCATATATCTTTAGTGTTGGTTTTATCTATTATTATGTTCTTAAAATAGTTTTTATTTTCCTTTCGAATAACATATTGAACTTTGTTTCTCAGACTACGGTAGTGGTTAGATCTCTATTTTTATGTGCCCTGTCCCGGTCTCTCATAATTTCAACTACCTCCTGGGTGATCCACGGGGGATTAGTGTAATGTTTAACTCGAACTTCCTTAAATGGAACATGCTTATCGAATACCCTTAGAAAGGTCTTCAGCCAGTGGTCCAGCGCATCATCTAGGTCAGGAAGCTGGTAAACATAGTCCAGAGATGAGTTGAGCAAATCTTGTAGAAAGACATCTTGAATGAAATTTTTGTAATTCCTATATTTTATACTTATATGTTTGTGTTTTGGAGTTTTGGTACCTCTTTTCGACCACGTGCAACATACTGGGTAGTGACCACTCATTGCATTAATAGGTACAGTACATTATGTGATATTATCAGCACACGTAGTATAAATATGATCTATAAGTGTTGCAGATGATTTAGTTATTCTATTGGCTTGTTTGATTAACTGTTGGAAATTATATGATTCTATTATGTTTTCCCATGTTTTGTTTGATTTGTTAGTGTCTATGTTGAAGTCTCCTAGCAGTATGATTTCTCTCGCAGACAGACAGACAGACAGACAGACAGACAGACAGACAGACAGACAGACAGGCAGGCAGACAGGCAGGCAGACAAACAGACAGACAGACAGACAGACAGACAGACAGACAGGCAGGCAGGCAGGCAGACAGACAGACAGACAAACAGACAGACAGAGTCGGCAATAGACAGAGAAATACAGTGACAGACACGCAGAGAGATATGACAGACAGAGACAGCTAGAGAGAGAGAGAGAGTCGGAATCAGAGATAGAAAGTGACAGACAGAGGAAGAGATGACAGACAGAGAGAGAGCCAGACAGAGAGACAGAGAGAGAGAGAGAGGGGGAGGGGGAGTGTGTTGGTTGTGGAGTGTGTTGGTTGTCTGGTGTGTGGGTTGTGACAGAGAGAGACAGAGATAAACAGCGATAGGCAGAGAGAAAGACAGAAACAGAAACAAGAGATTGAGAGACAGAGATAGACAGACAGAGAGAAAGACATAGAGACAGACATAGATAAAGACAGAAACAAAGACAGACAGAGTTAAATACAGGGACAGACAGAAAGAAAGAAATACAGATAGTCAGACAGACAGAGAGAATCACAGAGTCAGATAGAGAGACAGGGGAAAGATAGAGACAGAAACAGACAGAGAAAGATTCAGAGATAGGCAGAGAGAAAGACAGAAACAGAAACAACAGATTGAGAGACAGAGATAGACAGACAGAGAGAAAGACATACAGAAATTCAGGTAGACAGAGAGAAAGACAGAGACAGACAGTTTTAAAGACAGAAACAAAGACAGAGTAAAATACAGGGACAGACAGACAGAAAGAAAGACAGATAGTGAGACAGACAGAAAGAATCACAGGGAAAGATAGAGACAGAAACAGACCGAGAGAAAGATCAAGACATAGAAAGACAGACAGAGATCGACAGAGACAGACAGAGAGACAGACAGGCGCAGGGAGAGAGAGAGAGAGAGAGAGAGAGAGAGAGAGAGAGAGAGAGAGAGAGAGAGAGAGAGACAGGGACAGACAAACAGAGAGACAGAGACAGAGGGAGAGAGAGACAGATAGAGACAGTGACAGAGAGAAAGACAGAGACAGACAGAAACAGACAGACAGAGACAGACTGAGATATTGCTTGTTCAATAGCCAAAACTGACGGAACGATAGACCCAGGGCGCCGCAAACAGCGACTGGGACAAAAAGGCCAGGTATCTGCAATACAATCTGCATTGCCACTAAACAGTCCCCTGGTCTGTAGAAAGCAGTTCATTCATCCTTTACTGCAAGCCCTTGTATATCGCCTTCCCAGCGACTGCCTTCTGTGGATCCAGATGGAATTAGATTAAACACTTAATTGTTCTGCTTGAGCCTGGTTTCCTACTATAATGCGTTCACATATGTTTGCCCCCTTTGCCCCCGTGTATAAAAATGCACAACTCAGTAACCAACTGAGGGAAAATTATGAGATTTAGCATTTAACCTTATCATTACGTACACCCAACAACAACAACAAATGTTCTGGAGATTGTATAGTAGATCTCAATGTTTGCTTATCCATCATGTGCTATGCCGATAAGCGTAGGCGGTCATGTACTGCCATATCACTCGATCACCAGAGTCGTGGATCAAGTATGTGTTCCTGTCTCGACCATGCCACGTGGCCAAGCCACCCAGGTGTTCACTTCTCTGCCTTCCCCTTGTTCTTTTCCCCTCAATCTTCCCAGTTGTCACCAAGTTCTCCAATTTATTTCCTCTGTGAATTGACAAAACCTGATTTTCTAGGCAAATGTAGAGAAAGTTTGTCATTGCTTTCCTTCTTAGCATCCATACTGATTGATGACAGTAGCTATTGTCTCCCAAAAATAACAAATCCTCTGCCTGCCGTCGTGAAATTGGAAACCATAATCTATAACTATCTGTCGTTTGCTCTTCAAATTCATCCACCACCAGCACCCATGGCTTCGCTAAACACTGATTATCTTCAGCACATGTATTTTGCTGGGGTAGACTGTGTTCTTAATCGAGTTTAGAAATGTGTGTTTGTACACAAGTATCTGCGCATGTATGTACCAAAGGATCTGGCCGACAGCCAGGACTCCGAGGGTAGCTCAAAGAGACACATCATCAGACTATACCATTAGTATCAGTTCCAGAAATGTTAACCCGGTCAACAAATGCCTGAATAAGTCGGATGTGTCGGCCGAAAGGCACAAATATCGCAGCTCTGCTCTAAACAGGCACAATGCTTTTACATCCAAAACAAGCATCTCGGACGGACGAAGAAGTATCGGAACTATTCGCAGGCTGTTGAATATGATGACGCAGCACGTATGGGGAGTCTCCCAACTTCTGTGATGTCGGTTCTTCACTCAACAGCGCACAGGAAGTTTAAGATAAAAGCGCGCTTATCCCTTTCGGTCACGTGAACTGCAGAAACACATGCTAGCAGTCAGAAAGAAAATGCCGCCTCGAGTTTTCTCCCGGGTTCCCATACACAGTTTTACAACAGGGCCGACATGGCAAGGTGGAACAAGCAGTCTATTCTCTTATCGTAGCCATAAATCTATGGATGTTGTATGGAGGCCGTCATTTCGTCATAGAAACGCGCGAACTACATTCCTCCAACCAACACACGTCTGCATATTAATGGCCGTTAACTCTCGGAACAACTGGCGTGTTTTTAACAATCGGTTAACCCTTTGTGTGATGGTGAAGGTGATGTTTGTTGGTTGTCGAGTGTGTTAGTCGGCTGTAGTACTGTCATGGAAGACACACCCTTTGTGTGATGGTGGAGTGTGTTGATTGTTGGGTGTGTTGGTTGTGGAGTGTGTTGGTTGTGGAGTGCGTTGGTTGTGTGATGGTGGAGTGTGTTGATTGTGTGGTGTGTGGAGTGTGTTGGTTGTGTGGAATGTGTGTTGGTTTTGTGGTGTGTGGAGTTTGTTGGTTGTGTGGTGTGTGGAGTGTGTTGGTTGTGTGGTGTATGGAGTGTGTTGGTTGTGTGGTGTGTGGAGTGTGTTGGTTGTGTGGTGTGTGAAGTGTGTTGGTTGTGTGGTGCGTTGGCTGTGTGGTATGTTGGTTGTGTGGTGTGTTGGTTGTGGGGTGTGTTGGTTGTGGGGTGTGTTGGCTGTGTGGTGTGTTGGCTATGTGGTGTGTTGGTTGTGGAGTGTGTTGGCTGTGTGGTGTGTTGATTTTGTGGTGTGTTGGTTGTGTGGTGTATTGGTTGTGGGGTGTGTTGGCTGTGGGGTGTGTTGGTCGTGGAGTGTGTTGGTTGTATGGTGTATTGGTTTGTGGTGTGTTGGTTGTGGAGTGTGTTGGTTGTGTGGTGTGCTTGTTGTGGAGTGTGTTGGTTGTGTGGTGTGTTGGCTGTGTGGTGTGTTGGTTGTGTGGTGTGTTGGATGTGTGGTATGTTGGTTGTGTGGTGTGTTGGTTGTGTCGTGTGTTGGCTGTGTGGTGTGTTGGTTGTGGAGTGTGTTGGTTGTGTGGTATGTTGGCTGTGTGGTGTTGTTTGTGTCATGTGTTGGCTGTGTGGTGTGCTGGTTGTGTGGCGTGTTGGTTGTGTGGTGTGTTGTTTGTGTCATGTGTTGGCTGTGTGGTGTGCTGGTTGTGTGGCGTGTTGGTTGTGTG
This sequence comes from Cepaea nemoralis, assembly GCA_014155875.1. Classification (NCBI taxonomy): domain Eukaryota; kingdom Metazoa; phylum Mollusca; class Gastropoda; order Stylommatophora; family Helicidae; genus Cepaea; species Cepaea nemoralis. Next base: position 38,124 of record JACEFZ010009701.1, on the reverse strand, counting down.
GTGTGTTGGTTGTGTGGTGTGTTGGTTGTGTGGTGTGTTGGTTGTGTGGTGTGTTGGTTGTGTGGTGTGTTGGTTGTGGGGTGTGTTGGTTGTGGGGTGTGTTGGTTGTGGGGTGTTGTGGTTGTGGGGTGTGTTGGTTGTGTTATGTGTGGGTGTGTTGGTTGTGTGGTGTGTGGTGTGTTGGCTGTACGATGTTTTGGCTGTGTGGTGTGTTGGTTGTGTGGTGTGTTGGTTGTGTCGTGTGTTGGCTGTTGAGTGTGTTGGTTGTAGGTGTGTTTGTCGTGGAGTGTGTTGGTTGTGTGGAGTGTTGGTTGTGTGGTGAGTTGGTTGTGTCGCGTGTTGGTTGTGTGGTGTGTTGGCTGTGTGGTGTGTTGTTTGTGTCGTGTTTTGGTTGTGTGGTGTGTTGGTTGTGGAGTGTGGTGGTTGTGTGGTGTGTTTGTTGTGGAGTGTGGTGGTTGTGTGGTGTGTTGGTTGTGGAGTGTGTTGGTTGTGCAGTGTGTTGGTTGTATGGTGTGTTGGCTGTATCGTGCGTTGGCTGTGTGGTGTGTTGGCTATGTGGTGTTTTAGATGTGTGGTGTGTTGCTTGTGTCGTGTGTTGGCTGTGTGGTGTGTTGGCTATGTGGTGTTTTAGATGTGTGGTGTGTTGGTTGTGTGGAGTGTTGGCTGTGTCGTGTGTTGGTTGTTTGGTGTGTTCGTTGTGCGGTGTGTTGGCTGTGTGGTGTGTTGGTTGTGGGATGTGTTGGCTGTGTGGTGTGTTGGCTGTGTGGTGTGTTGGCTGTGTGATGTGTTGGTTGTGGGGTGTATTGGTTTTAGGGTGTGGTGGTTGCGGCGTGTGTTGGTTGTGTGATGTGTGGGGTGTATTGGTTGTGTGGTGTGTGGTGTGTTGGCTGTGCGATGTGTTGGCTGTGCGATGTATTAGCTGTGTGGTGTGTTGGTTGTGTGGTGTGTTGGTTGTGTCGTGTGTTGGCTGTAGGGTGTGTTGGTCGTGGATTGTGTTGGTTGTGTGGTGTGTTGGTTGCGTGGTGTGTTGGTTGTATCGTGTGTTGGCTGTGTAGTGTTTTGGTTGTAGAGTGTGTTGGTTGTGTGGTGTGTTGGTTGTGTGGTGTGTTGTTTGTGTCGTGTGTTGGCTGTGTAGTGTGTTGGTTGTGTGGTGTGTTGGCTGTGGGGTGTGTTAGCTATGTTGTGTGTTGGTTGTGGGGTGTGTTGGTTTTGGAGTGTGTTGGTTGTGTGGTGTGTTAGCCTGCTGTGGTACAGCCCTGGAAGGACAATCCTTTATGTGATGGTGGAGGTAGCGTGTGTTGGTTGTGGAGTCTGTTGGTTGTGGAGTCTGTTGGTTGTGTAGTGTGTTGTTTGTGGAGTGCGTTGGTTGTGGAGTGTGTTGGTTGTGGAATTTGTTGGCTGTGAAGTGTGTTGGTGGTGTGTTGTGTGGGATATGTTGGTTGCAGCTTGTGTTGGTTGTGGATTGTGTTGATTGGGGGGTATGTTGGTTGTGGGGTGTGTTTTTTGTGTGGAGTGTTTTGGTTGTGGGGTGTGTTGGTTGTGGAGTGTGTTGGCTATGGAGTGTGTTGGTGTGTGTTGTGTGGGATGTGTTGGTTGCAGAGTGTGTTGGTTGTGGTGTATGATGATTGTGGTATGTGTGTGTTGTGGAGTTTGTTGGTTGTGAAGTGTGTTGGTTGTGAAGTGTGTTGGTTTTGCAGTGTGTTGCTTGTGGAGTGTGTTGGCTGTGGAGTGTGTTTGTTGTGTGTTGTGTGGGATATGTTGGTTGTGAAGTGTGTTGGTTGTGGGGTGTGTTGGTTGTGGTGTGTGTTGGTTGTGGAGTGTGTTAGCCTGCTGTGGTACTGCCGTGGAACGCCGCGATTTAGCCAACTTGGTGGGTTTTCTTAGCACATCATCAGCAGGTGTTTCAAGGCTGGTCGTGAAGTTTCCTGTCAATCTACTTTATAATTGTCTGTCTTCCACGGTCTCTTTAAATCGCTGTTTGTCTGCATTTAGGCGCGACGTGACTTAATAGACAAAAGCGCTCGTTCTTAAACGTCCACTGCGCTGATGTCGGGATATATGGAATCAATCAATTAAGTTGACTTCTCTTTCAGAAAGCTGTGGCAAGCTGGATTCTGCTTGTGGAACGTTGGGATCAGACGTCGGAGTGGGATCGCCTGATGACGAGGGACACAGGTAATGGGGAAAGCTAGTCCACACGCAAAAATCAGTCAGTGTACTATAGTCTGTCCAGAAATGAATGCCTTCATTCACGATCAATTATTTCGAAAACTGTCTGTTGCATCGTTGTGAAATTTTTCCTGCAGTCGTATATTTACCCCCACCCAATGAATATGCATTTGATAGGTCCAAAGGCAACTTAAATCATGGAAATCGGCGACATTTCTTTGATGTTATGGCGAAAAACTAGTGAATTCACGCTAACAAACATGTTTTACAGTACCGCACCTCAATTCCGGTGACGACACAAGGCGTATTCAGGTTCTTATGGGAGTGGATACAATGTATATGTATTATAAGTAAAGACATTATTTACAGAGGCATTGGGTAAATAATGTGGAACCGAAATGGAATTGAACAGGAAAGTAGAAGGAATATATTATTTACCTTATATTTCATTTCCTTCTTGTTTCTTCAGCTTCTTGTTAATAGTATGTACACAAGGAGTCAAGCTACTAAGATACATTTAGTTTTTTATATGGAGTTCGTGATGGCTTCCAAACAGATGTGCGTATGGAGTGACCAGAGGTGATACAGAAATTTAGTCATCAGGTGTAAATTTTTAAGGATCTGCTCGGCTGTCTGTGTAGTTTGTTCGCACGTGCACATTGGTGACAGAACCGTTCTGAGTCTTCGTGAAAGATTGTCTACGCTGCTGTTTACTGTTCAGAGACGGAACATCTTTCCATATATCTCTATATATCGTATTATCTTTCCATCAACTGATTGCTATTCCTTTTCAGTTGTGTGGTGCGCATTGATCCACGTCTCATCCAAATACACTATGTCATAATTTTCTTTGCTCATTTCCCTGTTTTCACGTAGGTATCCGCTTCTCGTGGCTCCTAAATGCTATTGCTCGCGAAGCATATTTCTACCTCCCTTGTACTTTCTAAAAGTGAAGATAATGTCCTTATAATTTTCCACAAAGTTGTTTTGGATAGCTCTATGTGATTGTTCTTTCTCAACCAACCCCTAAGTTTTCTTACAGTCACTGTTTCTTTGGCATCCAGCAATTTTATAATAGCTCGCCTTATGACATCCTTGTCAAAGGTGTCTACAATTGCCTTTCTACCTACAGTTTGCTTATCGCGTGTTAGTTTCATTTCAGATTCTTGCACCCATCGACGAAATGGCCGTTTACTCAAACCTAAGCATGCAGTGTTCTTTTTTCGGGATTTGTAATAGTATGAAACAGTTTCCTGCCATCAGCTTCTTGACAAAAATATGTGTACAACTTCATAGCGATGCTTTGAAGTGTAAAAGATTTCACATTCAGTCCTATTGAACAATATTCACACATTCAAATGTTCGCGATAGATGGTTAGATTTATTTTTACAATCACGTTTCATAAAAGCACCCACTTTATTGACAACAAATCTGAACACTCCCATTTAAACTGCGCAGAGATTTGCCATAAGGAAATTCCCGTGCACCGCGGAAAATATTCAATATTGAACGCTGATTTTCTGGGTAAAGATGTATACCATTTAATATTATGCACTTCATCTCTGAACCCGTAAATTATATGCCGCATATAAACAAACATTGAAATCTGCTGTCCAGAACATTTTGGGGGGGGGGGTGGACATAATGATAAAGTTATATGCTAAATCTCATAACTTTCCCTCAGTTGGTTACTGAGATATGGATTTTTATATGGAGGTAAACAAATGTAAATGCACTATAGTAGTAGTGTCACATAATAGACCAACGTGATTTAACCAGTGATGAGAATAAAAGGCGTTCTGATTAGCGGCATGTTCGAGGCCACAGGTTGTTTCAACAAATCCAGAGAAAACAGTCGGGGTTGCAGCTGCACGTGTTTACATCTGGTCGACAGATTAGGAACATTCGGTGGTGAGTGAGATAAATCCCTGCATCGCTTTGACAGTTTATCAACATTCGAATACAGATAGAACCCGTCAGATCCTGGTTACAATCAGATGTCAACCTTCACAGGTCGGGCAAAGTTAACAGCTGCAGATGTGTAGGGGAAGTGAGTGAGATGACTCAATACACCACTTTGATAGTTTATCAACAGGTCGGATCAACGTATAATTGCCAGCTAGGGACATGTAATAGTCCCGTCTGTCATTTAGAGTTTCCGGACATCACGCGGATTGGCGGCGTGTTGTGGAAGCTCGTTGTTGGGATCGTACAGGAACTCGCTGGATTGTTTTGGGAGTCAAAACAAGTGATGACAACTCTGACAGTGACTAAGCCAGGGGAGATGGATTCCTGACAAGGGATGATCGGCCCAAAATAACACCTGTGTGCACATATAAAATAACGTCACGTGACCAATTTTAGGCGGTTGCCAAAAACCAGATTGGGGGACAACTAGTGTAACTCGAAACGTCGATCTAGGAAGACGTGCTTTGGCACTGCGGTTAGGGAGTTAATAACATCTAACGTGTGCGGGATATATTATATTTATTTTACACGTGCCTGTCATGGCAAACTTAGATGTGATTGAGTAAAAACTGCAGTGCCGTATAAGGTAGAACCTATTATAATTAGTTCTAATTAATATAGGCTGTAGCCTTGTTAAAACTAGAGTGTGATGATTAGCACTGTTAGTGGAAAACTAGCTAGAGTAGGGAAGTGATACTTGGCTCTGTTAGTTGAAAATAGATTAGTGTAGTGTTGATAAGCTCTACTAGTTGAGAATTGAGTAATGGGGGATAATTGGGATCTTCCAGTGGGTGCTCCCTGGTGGGGGAGGGGGGGGGGAGGGGTTCCGCACGCTGTTGGTTGTTTTTTTCTTCTTCTTGTCTTGGCCTGATGAAAACCTATGTGTTCAGTTCATCTGTCCCTGACAGAGTTAGGTTCATTGTATTTTGCTGAGCAAGGGCCAATGGCCACGATCATCTAATAGAGATCAGTGACGGGGAGGCTATCACCAGTTGTATGATTTATTTTACAGGTTCCCTCTGGTTGGAAGGAAGAACACGGAACCAAGGAAAAATCCGATCCCGGATAAAGTTTGGCGCAGGAAGATTGGCCAGCAACTTTATCAATGGGTCTATGCTAGAAGAAGCTGATAAACATTGCTCAGTGGAGCTGAATGGTATATGTATCCCACAGGATAAATACCGAATGAGTTTTAGGTCATACCAGTTTTAGCACACCAGTAGTGATGGATATTCAGTTCACTTATGACTAGAACAAAAATAAAGGACTCTATTGGAGTATAGACAATAACTGCTTAATAGTGAGAATTATAGAACATTTCGCAAGAAGACAAAACGTCATGTCCATAGGACAGTGTTCCATGTTTTTTTCACTGCGCAGGAATTATGAAGTCTGAGTTTCTATAAACTATTAGGAACAGTTGTGTTAGGAACAATAATATTATTTTTTCCACGGATTATATAGTTGAATGGGATTCAGATCTCATGGTCATCAGAGCTCCTGGAGGAGGACATGTCTGGAGAGAAGGACACGACTTCGGTGAGGGCCATTGTGCTGATTCTTGTGATGTCGTGTAATCCTTGCCATGATGAGTGGACTCTGAACATGAACTCTGTGGTCTGACCTATACATTTACATTAGAATACACGACACACATTTTCTTCGCATACACGTCTCATATACGTTACACTTTTCTTTTAATAAATTAATCTTTATTAATTTTTAGAAGCAAGAGTTGTTGAATATGTTGCGTTGGGGGAGAATGAGAGGGGGCATAGTACGACAGTGAGAGAGTGATAGGAAAAGGTGTCCACGGGCTGATGGAGTGTGTTGGTGGATTCTCCAGGATATGGATAGGAAAGAAAAATTATAATGTGGGTGTTGACTCCCCTCACTCCAGGGGCGACACTTTAAAGGAAGACACGACAAGTAGCAGCTCGTGTATGAACTACGCTTGAGTTCAAACCGAGCGAACACAAAACAAAAAGAATACTATTTTAGAAGCGATGTTTTAGTGTCCACATTACGAAACCATAAATACAGAAAACACTTCATGTGTGAACAGAGAAGATGTGATCATATATTTAGTCATCTTTCATGAGCGTGTGAGATCTTTGAGCATGCTTTCTAGCAAACAAGAGCATCGGGAGCTATCTTCAGACAGACAGACATAGATCTTTAATGTCCAGATTATAGAGATCTTCAGATAGATAGATATATATAACTCTTGACATATGTGAAAACCTACATATGTGATATGTGTGAAATCCTACATATCCGACACGCTGGACTAATCATGTCTCTAGTGTGTAATGTACTTTAAATTGTCATTTACTATGGAATGAGTTACGTAACTACGGACGTATAAATAGGTCAGTTGTACATGAACACGATCAATGGAATGAGTTACGAACGACAGACGTATAAAAAGGTCAGATGTACAAGAACACAATCAATGAGTCCCGTGGAGGTGAGCTTGGATGAACGGAAAAGAGCACTCGCTCTTAAACTTCCGCTTGTGCTGATGCTAAGATAGCGGGTTCATCCCTTACACCGGTCAGCTGGATTAAAATGTTGACTTCTTGTTCTTCACCTGTGGACGTAAATTACAAGGACATCAGAAGTCGGAGTGGGTTCGTCTAATGGTAAGGGACACTGGTAATAGTGAAAGCTGATCCACTTGCAGCAAAAATCAGTCCATTCCACTAGAAGTAGTAGCACGCGTATGGACTGCGCTTAACTAATTAATTGTCCATGGATGATAAATCGCCTTATACAAATTTCCCGTAACTGCCATGTGCTTATAAATCATACTAAAGTTAAAATATCAATAAAGTAGTTTTACCTATGCAACTCCCTTTAATATATATATATATATATATATATATATATCTTAGTCAGGTCTTAGTCAGATATGACTGAGTTACCGTATAACAGTAGACGGTACTACCTGCTTTCTGTCAGCGCCGAATGTTGGGCGGTGCTTACCAAACCCGACACCCCACATTGTGCCAACGGCTTCGGGCGGAAGAGGAGGGTACAATTGGGAGGGTACAAACCTTACCCTGGTGCGAGGAAATGCAACCCAAAGACAAAATAGTCATGGCAGGGAAGACTAGGCCCTAAGCCTTGGTTGGCAGCTGGTCTAGGATCGAAGCTCCAACAGGCGGACAGTTAGAGCATTGCTTTGCTGATCCGGCAGCTTCTGCAGCTTGTCTTGTTCCAGATGTATAGGTGTTAACTTACCTCTGGAGTGAACTAGGCAGGCCGAGAGAGGGATCATGCTGCATGGGCAACACATGGTTTCTTTATTTTAGCCCAGGCTTTGTGCTATGGAGAGGCAATAACTCCATCCCTGGTCTTAACCGGTCTCGGAAACAAAGCGAGAGGCAACTGTTACGGGTTATAAGTCCTTGTCAGTTGGCGTAGACACGGGGCGCCACGCGTTGACTCTGACGGTGGGAGACACCTACAGGTGTCACTGATCAGCTACCGTCCGCCTCAAGCTGGGCAGCCCCCGGCCAATTGGGTGCTGATCCGCCACAGCCTGCCTGCTTCAATGGGTGCTTGAGGCTAGGACAAAATCTGAATCGCAGGCTGTAAAACCAATGCACGATGTACTAATAAAAAGAATAATAGAAACCTCAAGGTACGGCTTGCAACCTGGAACGTAAGAACCATGTGTCCAGGATTTTCCACTGACTTGACAAATATTGATGATGTGAGAAAAACGGCTGTGATTGATGCTGAACTCAGTCGTCTTAACATTGATATTGCTGGCCTGCAGGAGACTCACCTCGCTGAGGAAGGGTCACTCAGGGAAAACAATTACACCTTTTTTGGAAGGGTAGAGGGCAGGCAGAAAAAAAGGCAATATGGTGTGGGCTTTGCAGTGAAGAATTCGCTACTGGGAATGATTGAATATCCCAGCTGGAGGTAATGAAAGATTATTATCCCTGCGCTTGGCAACCTCTTGTGGATTTGCCGCCATTATCACTGCATATGCACCGACACTCGCTTCCTCTGATGATGTGAAGGATACGTTCTATGAGCAGCTAGACTCTGTGATCAAAGCAGTTCCTAAATCCGACTACATTTATAGTATTTATAGGTGATTTCAATGCTCGTGTGGGCATGGACTCGAGTTCATGGCCAGTGTGCCTTGGAAAATACAACATCGGTCGCATGAATGATAATGGGCAAAGGCTGCTGGAGCATTGCACTAGAAATGACCTATGCATTACAAACTCCATCTTTAAAACAACAGAGCTGCATAAGGTCACATGGAAACATCCAATATCCGGCCATTGGCATCAGCTGGACTTCATTATCACACGGAGACAACATCTGAACCATACATCATTAATTCGAAGTTACCACAGTGCTGACTGTGATACAGATCATTCTTTGGTTGTTGCAAGGGTTAGACTGAGACCAAAGAGAATCTACACAGCTAAACACAAATCTAGCCCCAGGATTAATATTATTAACACTCACGATCCTGGAAAGTGCTTTGAATATCAATAGCAACTTGAAGACGCTTTCACTGATACATCAGAAAATTGTATAGTAAATGATAAATGGAGTAATCTTAAGGAAACTATTTATAAAACAGCGGTAGGGGTTTATGGCACTGTGGATCATATGAGGCGGGACTGGTTTGCAGCAAACAGCCAGATACTGCAGCCCTTGATTGATAAGAAGAAGATAGCTCTCTTAAGAAACAAGGAAAGACCATCGCGTAACACTCTGAGTGAGCTGAAGCAAGCGAGGAAGGATGTACAAAAGGCTGCCAGGCAGTGTGCAAATAACTATTGGATCAAGTTATGTGAGTCCATTCAAATCGCGAGTGATAAGGGAAACATCAGAAGCATGTATGAAGGGATAAAGAAAGCCTGTGGTCCAATGATCAAAAGAAGTGCACCGCTGAAAACCTTGACTGGAGAAATCATCACTGATAAGAAACAGCAGATGGATAGATGGGTCGAGCACTATTTAGAGCTTTACTCAAGTGAGACCAAGCTAGCGGATGATGCCCTCAACGCCATAGAGGCCCTGCCAACTCTTGACCACCTGGACACACTTCCCACCATAACAGAAGTTAAGTGTGCTATAAATGATCTTGCATCTGGCAAAGCTCCAGGTAAGGATGGGATTCCAATAGAGGTAATCAGGAGTGGGCAAGACACACTCGCTCTACAGATCCACCAGCTAATAAAGATGTGCTGGCGAGAAGGACAAGTCCCACAGGATTTCAAAGATTCAAACATCATAACGCTGTACAAGAACAAGGGTGATCGGAGCGACTGTAACAACTATAGGGGTATCTCACTTCTGTGTATTGTTGGGAAAGTATTTGCCAGAATTGTTCTCCGCAGACTTCAAGTCCTGGGAGATCAAGTCTACCCCGAATCACAGTGCGGCTTCCTGTCAGAACCGGTCTACCATTGATATGATATTCTCATTGCGACAGATGCAAGAAAAATGCCGTGAACAGGATCAGCCACTGTTTATTGCCTTCATCGACCTCACAAAGGCATTCGATTTGGTCAGTCGTGAGGGTCTGTTCAAGGCACTAAAGAAGATTGGCTGCCCACCAACTCTTCTGTCCATTGTGGAATCGTTCCACACAGGCATGAAGGGTATAATCAAGTTTGATGGCTCAACTTCAGAAGAGTTTGAAATCAAGAGTGGAGTTAAGCAAGGTTGTGTACTAGCTCCCCACCCTCTTTGGGATATACTTTTCACTTCTACTGAAATATGCCTTTCGTGATCAGGATGACGGTATATACATTCACTCACGCTCAGATGGTGGCCTCTATAATGCTCAGAGATTGAAGGCCAAGACCAAAATTAGGAGGGTACTAATCAGAGAGTTGCTTTTTGCGGATGATGCTGCGATTACGACCCACTCTGAGGAAGAATTACAACATCTACTATCTGCATTCTCCAATGCTTGTTCTGAATTTGGTTTAACAATTAACAAAAAGAAGACACAGATTATGTCACAAGGTGCACATGGTGTACCATCAATCTTTATTGACGACGCCGAACTGGAGATAGTAGACCATTTTACATATCTAGGATCAGAGGTAAATAGCAAATTATCCCTCGATCAGGAAATCAACATCAGGATTGGCAAGGCAGCAACAACAATGAACATGTTAGCAAAAAGAGTCTGGGAGAACAGGAAGCTTACTGCCAAAACAAAAGTCCTCGTCTACCAAGCCTGTGTCCTTAGTACTCTTCTTTATGGCAGTGAAACCTGGACAACTTACTCACAGCCAAGAGAAACGTTTAAACAGCTTTCATATGCGGTGTCTGCGAAGAATACTTGGTATTAAGTGGCAAGACAAAATCACAAATACTGAAGTATTGGAAAGATCAGGTTGTGTGACGGTGTATTCCATGCTCAGTCTTCGTAGACTTAGATGGATAGGACATGTTAGGAGGATGGATGATGGTAGAATACCAAAGGACATCTTTTTGGTGAATTACAGACGGGTAAGAGATCTCAGGGTCGGCCTCTACTACGATACAAAGATGTGTGTAAGCGGGACATGATTGATACAGGCATTGATAATGCACACTGGGAGCAAGTCGCCGCTGAACGTGTTGCATGGAGGGCAACTATCAGAAATGGAATAAAGACAAAGGAGAAAATGATTGCAGATAAAGCACACACAGAGCGTGAGAGACGTAAGATGGTGCAAAATGGTGGAAATGACCATGTTTCACATGCATCTACTGTGGGCAAACATTTGCAGCAAGAATTGGCCTTACCAGCCACACTCGCCACCGCCATGGGTCGTAGTTATTAAAGCCTTTTTGAAGCACAATGTACCAAACTATTGTCTGTCAAGACGGAAAGGTCATGAAATTATATTATATCTATATATATATATATATATATATATCTATATATATATATATATATATATATATATATATATATATCTTATATATAAATTAGGATCGTCTGTCTGTCTGTATGTATGTATGTATCTATGTATGTCCTTTATTTGTTCGCGAACGGCCCATCCGATTGAGATGAAATTTTCTACACGCCTTCCTTTCATTCCAGGGCTGCCAACTGTCATAGTTTTTTTTCTTCTTCCTCCTCCTCCCTCCTCCCCCTCCAAAATCGTACGTAAAATATATGATGATGATAATGAAGAATCCCGGAACCAAAACGCTAGGGAAAGGGAAGAAATGACGTGACTACACAGAATCGTCACACGGCAATCATCATCACAAGTGCCGTGCCGGCTGGCGTAGGCGTTCATGGCTCTCCGTAGATCTCAGTCTTTGTTGTTTGGATCAACTCTGCTGCTGATATTCCTCCATGCCACGGCAATATCAATAACAATTCATATTTTATGTGTAAGGAAGTTATCTACCGTCGTGTAGAAGGGAAGAACTAGACGAGTATGAATTCGGAATGGCGAACTCTCTCTTCTCTCTTCTCCTCCCTCTACCTCCTCCCTCGACCATCCTCCCTCCTACCCTCCTCCCTCTTCCTCCTCCCTCTCATCCCTCTCCTCTCCTCTCCTTCTCCCTCTTCCTCTCCCCTCCTCCTCCATCCTCCTCCCTCCTACTCCCTCCGCCTCCTTCCCCCTCCTCCCTCATCTTCCCTCCTCCTCCTCTCCCTCCTCATCTCCCTCCTCCTCCTCCTCCTGCCATCCCTCCTCCTCCTCCTGCCTCCTTCTTCCCTCATCATCCTCCCTCCTCCTTCTCCCTTCTTCTCCCTCTTCCCTTCCTTCCTCCTACCTCCTCCCTCCTCCCTCCACCCTCCTCCTCCCTTCTCCTCCTCTTCCTCCTCCCATTCCTTCCTCCTCCTCCCTCTACCTCCTCCCTCCCCCTACCTCTTTCCTCCTCCTCCTCCTCCTCTTCCACCTCCCTTTCCTTCTCCCCTCCTCATTCTCCCTCCTCTCTCCCTCCTTCCTCCTCCTCCTTCCTTCTTCTCCCTCTGCCTCCTCCCTCCTCCTCTCCTCACCCTCCTCCTCCTTCTCCTCCTCCCTCCTTCTCCCTTCTTCTCCTCCTCTCCCTCCTCCTCCTCCTACCCTCTTCCTCTTCCCTCCTCCCTCTCCCTCCTCCATCCTCCTCCTCCCTCTTCCTCCTCCTCCCTCTTCCTCCTCCTTCCTCTTCCTCCCTCTCCTCCTCCATCCTCCTTCTCTCCTCCGCTTCCTCTTCTCCCTCCTCCTCCCTCTTCCTCCTCCGTATGTCCTCCTCCTCCTCCTCTCTCCTCCTCTCTTTTCCTCCCTCTCTCCTCCTCCCTCTACCTCCTCCTCCTCCTCTCCACTCTTCCTCCTACCCTCTTCTCTTCCCCTCCCCCTCCTACCCTATCCCTCCTCCTCCTTCACATATTCCTCCTCCTCCCTCCTCTCCTCCATCCCTCCTTCTCCCTCCTCCTCCTTCTTCCTCCCTCCCTCCTTCCCCCTCCTCCTTCCTCCTCCTCCCTCTCCTCCTCACTCCTCCTCCTCCCTCTACCTCCTCCCTCCTCCTCCCTTCCACATTCCTCCTCCTCCCTCTTCCTCCCTCTTCCTCCTCCTCCCTTCTCCTCCTCCCTCCTCCTCCTCCCTCTACCTCCTCCTCTCTTCACATTCCTCCTCCCTACCCTCCTCCTCCTCATCCCTCCTTCTCCCTTCTCCTCCTTCTTCCTCCCTCCTCCTCCCCCTCCTCCTCCTCACTCCTCCTCCCCTCTACCTCCTCCCTTCACATTGCTCTCCTCCTCCCTCCTCCTCCTCACCTCCTCCTCCTCTCTCCTCCTCCTCCTCCTCCCTCCTCCTCAATCACTCCTCCTCCCTCCTCTCCTTCCTCCCTCCTCCTCCTCCCTCCTCCCCCTCCTCCTTCTCCTCCTCCTCTCCTCTTCCTCCCTCCTCCTCCTCCCTCTACCTCCTCCTCCTCCTCCTCCTCCCTCTACCTCCTCCCTCTTCCTCCTCCTCCTCTCTCCGCCTCCCTCATCCTCCTCCCTCTACCTCCTCCCTCCACCTCCCTTCACATTCCTCCTCCTCCCTCCTCCTCCTCCCTCCTCCTCCTCCCCTCCTCCTCTTCCCTCCTCCTCCTTCTCCTCCTTCTCCCTCCTCCTTCTCCTCTTCCTCCTCCCTCTTCCTTCTCCCTCCGCCTCCTCCCTCCTCCTACTCTCTCCTCCTCCTCCCTCCTCCTCCCTCTCCCTCCTCCTCCCTCTCCTCCTCCTGCTCCCTTCTCCTCCTGCGTTCTCCTCCTCCCTCCTCCTCACTCCTCCTCCCTCTTCCTCCTCTCTCCTCCTCGCCTCCTCCTCCACCCTACTCCTCCCTCCTCCTCCTAATCCCTCCTCCTCCTTCCTATTCCTCCCTACTCCTCCTGTCTCCTCCCTCCTCCTCCCTCCTCTTCCCTCCTCCACCTCCCTCTTCCTCCTCCCTCCTCCATTTACCCAAGACAGACAGACAGTCATACAGATAGTCGGGAACGGGATCTTATATGACTACTTATATAATTTAAATGAGATGCTCTCCACCATGGGCTGGGCCGGGTCAGACAGACAGACAGATAGATAGATAGATAGATAGATAGACAGACAGACAGACAGACAGACAGATAGTCGGTAACGGGAACGAGAACTTATATGACTACTTATATGAATTAAATGAGATGCTCCCCACCAGGGTCTGGGCGAAGCCGGGCCGGGTCAGCTAGTATCTTATATATAAAAAAGACTGTAATATGTATGTCTGTCTGTATGTCCTTTATGCGTTCGCGAACGGTCCATCCGATTGAGATGAAATTTTCTATACGTCTTCCTCTCATTCCTGCGCTGCCAACTGTCATATTATTTTAGTGTGAAAATCGGCTACTTACTTAATATTATTTAATATTTCATTTTTCATTATAATTTCAATATAGTGAGGGGACTTAACTTTAGAAAAGTTATTTCAAGGGGCATAACTTTTAATAACATTGCTATATACCTTATAGTCATATTGTTGCATGGTTTTCAAAGATTTATAAACTCTTTGTCTATAGTTATTTACCGCATATGAGTTATAATAATTAATGATGTAATCTTTAAGGCATTTTCAAAGTTTTCATAACAATAATGCATAATGCATAACATTGTAACTCATCTTTTTATGCTTAAAGAAGTTATCTACAGTCATGTCGGTTATTAACAACATAATAAATAAATAATAGTTACCTTATCTCTATCCAGTTTGAAGATTTTATATTTCTTTACACTGTCGCCAACTCTAAGAAGACATGGAACAACTTCAGCCATTATTAAATCTACAGGCATATGCGTTATAATCCTCCTCCTCCTACCCTCTTCCCCTCCCCCTCCTCCCTCTCCCTCCTCCTCCTTCCTCCTCCATCCTCCTCCTCCCTCTTCCTCCTCCTCCATCCTCCTCCCTCTTCCTCCTCCTCCTACCTCCTACCTCCTCCTAATCACTCCTCCCTCCTTCTCCTCCTCTCTCCTCCTCCCCCTCATCCCTCCTTCTCCTCCCTCCTCCCCCTCCCTTCTCCCCCTCCCCATCCCTCCTCCTCCCTTCTCCTCCTCCCTCCTCCTCCTTCTCCTCTCTCCTCCTCCCTTTTCCTCCCTCCTCCTACCCTCTTCCTCTTCCCCTCCCCCGTCTTCCTCCTCTTCCTCCTGCATCTGCCTCCTCCCTCTTCTTCCTCCTCCTCCCTCTTCCTCCTCTTTCCTCTTCCTCCTCCTCCTACCTCCTCGCCCTCCTCCCTCCTCCTAATCACTCCTCTTCCTTCCTCCTCCCTCCTCCTCCTCCTCCCCCTCTACCTCCTCCCTCCTCCTCCCTCCACATCCCTCCTCCTCCCTCTTCTTCCTCCTCCCTCCTCATCCTCCCTCCTCCTCCTCCCCCTCCTCCTCCTCCTCCTCCCCCTCCCTCCTCCTTCTCCCTCTTCCTCCTCCCTCCTCCTCCCTCCTCCTCCTCTCTCCTGCTCCTCCCTCCTCCTCCTCTCTCCTGCTCCTCCCTCCTCCTCCTCTCTCCTGCTCCTCCCTCCTCCTCCTCCCTCTCCCTCCTCCTCCCCCTCCTCCTCCTGCGTTCTCCTCTTCCCTCCTCCTCCTTCTCCCTCCTCCTCCTCGCCTCCTCCCTCCTTCTCCTCCCTCCTCCTCCTCCCTCATCCTCCTCCTCCCTCATCCTCCTCCCTCTTCCTCCTCCTCCCTCCTCCTCCTCCCTCCTCCTAATCCCTCCTCCTCCCTCCTATTCCTCCCTACTCCTCCTCCTCCCTCCTCCTCCTCTCTCCGCCTATCTCCTCCTCCCTCCTCCACCTCCCTCTTCCTCCTCCCTCCTCCTACTCCTCCTTTTTCTTCTTCTGCTGCTGCTGCCGCCGCTCCATTTACCCAAGTTAATTGTTGGGGAAGATGTAAAGATCTTTCAAGTGCTCTTTCTTATGCTTTTTGTAAGTTGGTCTTCGTTTATCTAAAGTTGTTCTAACTGCAACCAATAAATGATTAGACAGACAGACAGACAGACAGACAGACAGACAGACAGACA
>JACEFZ010009701.1:0-15000 GCA_014155875.1 Cepaea nemoralis | reverse complement strand
TTATTATTATTATTATTATCCCTATGGTCTTATTGTTCTTGTTCTTCTTGTTCTTCTTCTTGTTCTTGTTCTTCTTCTTCTTCGTCTTCTTCTTCTGCTTGCTATTATTATTATTCCACTTTTCTTCTTCTTCTTCTTCTTCTTCTTCTTCTTCTTCTTCTTCTTCTTCTTCTTCTTCTTCTTCTTCTTCAAAACAATATAATCCCGTTAGTGAATTAAAACACGGAAGCCATAGACAAAATATTGCACGATTTATTGCCTGGCATATTTCGCTGCACCTCGTCAGGTGTATACTGCTGAGTTACATATCATATGCAGTGAATAAAAGAATAATACTTTAGCTGAAACCATCAACACACACAGTCACGGGTATTGTTCCAATGTGAAACAACTGTTACCCCCCGCGGTAATTTCACATTTACAACTAACTCTTTCTGTTTGCACGAAACCGGCTGGAACCGCCTAATTGTTAACACTTCGTGTTTATTATTTGTCAAATACTGTATACGAAATATTTTTTTTTCTTTGTTTATAATAACTAGGCGGTTCCAGATTGTTGGGTGAAAAGAAGGGAGAAGATGAAACATTAAGGAGGAAAGTGGATATAGATGAGATGGAGAAAGAAGAAGAAACGAAGGAAAACAATGAAGAAGAGGGGGAGTAGAAGGAGAAGGACAAAGAACAAGAACAAGAGCAAGAGGAGTGTGAGTAGGGGTTAGCGGAAAGCAGAAGAGTTGTAGGCAAAGGAAGTAGCAGACTCAGAACAGGAGGAGGAGAAGGAAGAAGATGAATATTGTGATTTCTATGATGATGATGATGATGGTGATGATGGTGATGGTGATGGTGATGATGATGATGATGATGATGATGATGATGATGATGATGATGATGATGATGATGATGATGATGATGATGATTACGATCAGGGGCATACTAGCCAGGGTATAAGATTGCCCGATGGCAAGTAGGCTCTCTTTAACATTATTAAACTGTCTGTCATCTACTGTACTGCCTATAGTTCCTGGCGGTGAAGGGCAAGAGGGTCTTGAGCCTGAGGAATTGAGGCCACCTGGCTGGTGCAGTCGCCGCGAACTGTGCAGGTTAGGGTTTTCTTTTTTGCACCCGACAGAAAAAAATCTACTCCTTACCGAGGATTCGAACCCGGGTCTCTCTAATGTTTCTAAACTGCTATTACTAAACCATTACACTGCAACATCAGACTGTCAGACATCAGGTCGTGTATTACTAGTCTAGTCAGGTCTTAGTCAGATATGACTGAGCTACCGTATAGCAGTAGACGGTACTACCTGCTTCCTGTTAAAGCAGACCAAACCTGACACCTCACATTGTGCCTTCGGCTTCGGGCAGAGGAGCTCAACTGGGAGGGTACAAGCCTTATGCAATCTAAAGACTAAATATCATGCCAGTGCAGACCAGGTCCTAAGCCTTGATCGGCAACTGGTCTAGGATCGAAGCTCCGACAGGCAAACAGGAAGAGAATTGCTTTGCTGATCCGGCAGCTTCTGCAGCTTGTCTTGTTCCAGATGTAGAGATGTTACTTTTTTTCTGGAGTAAACAAGGCAGACAGAGAGGGATCATACTGCATGGGTAATACATGGACTCTACACTTCAGCCCAGGCTTTGTGCTATAGAGAGATTATTAAGCCTTTTATATTATTCACAATGTAACAAACTATCGTCTGTCAAGACGGCAAGGTGCCAGTATACTGCACCGTCAGAACCTAAACAAATTTGTCCCAGTTTGGTTGGTTGGTTGAATGGTTAGTTGGTATCTAGGTTAGTTGGTAGGTAGGTTGGTAGACTGGTTTATTGGCAACAGCACACCGGATGTTTAACAACGCGCGGTTTTATCCATTCGGCCATGCTGACTCCATTCGAGTATTTTATTACTTTTAGTACTAACACAGAATAAAAACAAAACGCACAACTGGCCATTCTCGCCGTCCTCTTGCCAGGTAATGAATACCCCGTATGTAACAAACAAGAACTTGTGAGCAAAAACAAAAATACACATCTAAAAGAAGCTAAAATGAAAATTTTAATGATGCTCAACTTGGAAAAAACTGGGACAGGCTTTTAATTTGCTGATCAAAGAGAACGAGCCACAAAAAAAAAAAAGGAGAAAGAATTCCAGGGAAGCGAATAAGATTCGCAACAAGCTGGCAATAGAGAGTCTGTGATCGCTGGCAAATAGGCCCGCGCGACGGTCCAAACATGGCGCACAAAGCCAGGTTTGTGTTTTTGTCTGTTTTCACAAGCAGAGCTTAATGTTGGCCATTAAATCCGACATTGGGAGAGAAGTGGAGAAATAACACGTGCAAAATGGAGATTTTCGTGAACAAGACCTGGGTGGGTCGAGGTATTATATGTGCGGCTCCGCCTAGAATAATTATATATGCATGAATGAATTAACGGACGGACAGACAGACAGACAGACAGACAGACAGACAGACAGACAGACAGACAGACAGACAGACGGACGGACAGACAGACAGACAGACAGACAGACAGACAGACAGACAGACAGACACACAGACAGACACACAGACACACAGACAGACAGACGGATGGACAGACGGATGGGCGGGCGGCCGGGCGGACGGACGGACAGACAGACAGACAGATAGATAGATAGATAGATAGATAGATAGATAGATAGATAGATACATACATACATACATACATACATACATACATACATACATACATACATACATACATACATACATACATACATACATACATACATACATACATACATACATACATACATACATACATACATACATACATATATAGATAGATAGATAGATAGATAGATAGATAGATAGATAGATAGATAGATAGATAGACAGATGGATGGATGGATGGATGGATGGATAACATGTCTTGAGGCGTTTTTGGTACATGGTGCATGCTCCATTTTCCAGTAACCCAACCGCCACTAGGTGGCTGATGTGGTCATTATCTCGCCGGTCGCCTTTACTTTCCAACACACTTCCTAGTACCAATTCTAGACTCCGTCGACCTTGGAGTGGGAGAGGATTCATATTTTTAAACCAACCAAGATGGGGGATCGAGTCCATTTTATTTACTCCACTAAGATGGGGGTCCAGGTCCATTTATTTTTTATTCCACTACGATGAGGGATCGAACACGAGACCTCAGTGTCCAGGCAAGACATACATATGGCAGATATTGTCTTGGGAGTGTTGTATCAGGGTGTCAGATAACTGTATGATTCTGGGCAAGCAAACGGTCGTCACTCCTGCCTGGACTGGACAGATTACAGAAGATTGGTCGCCGTCTACGTCACCAGGCAATCGCCGTCTACGTCACCAGGCAATCGCCGTCTATGTCACCAGGCAATCGCCGTCTACGTCACCAGGCTATCGCCGTCTACGTCACCAGGCTATCGCCGTCTACGTCACCAGGCTATACCGGGTCTAGGTCTTTTGGGAGCAGATCGCTGTGCGTTGATTTCTGTGGTATGAGCTTCGGCCGGACAGAAATCAATGTTAGTTAGTTAGTTAGTTAGTTAGTTAGTTAGTTAGTCGACAGATCATTCTCATTGCACATCGAACCATTCAGTCCATAAGCGCTCGGATCTCCTCCTCAGCAAATCTCGCAGCGTGTAGCGGCTATCAACACCAATTCTGTGTTGGTTTATCAATCTTCTATGGCTTCTTGCGTAGTGTTCTTAAACAGAAATCAATGGCAACCTGCTGATTGTAAAGTTGCTAAGTAAATCGTAAATAGCCAATAAATGCTGGGTTTGATTGCAACGTCCTTAAAAAGGTATAGAAAAACCTAATAACCTCAACTCAATTGAATAGTGAAAATCGCAGCTTATATCATTGCAAAAACAACGATAATGCATACAGATAAAACTACTAAGAAGAAAGAAATATATGTTAATGAGGAAAAATTGGAGGTGGTGGAACATTTCGAATATCTTGGGTCATTGGTTACCAACAACGGTGACATAATGGAAGAAATTAAAAGACGAATATCTATTGCTCTTCAAAGATTAAAACAACTCAATAAATTGTGGAGTGGGACAGACAGAACTACAAAAAATAGATTTTTAAGAGCATGCATCTTTCCCATTGAAACATACGCCTGTGAGACCTGAACACTTACTAAACAAGTTGAACATCCCATAAATGCCTTTGAATATAAATGTTATCGAGGAGTTCTAAGAATATCTTGGATAAAGCAAAGAAAAAATGCATCCATACTTCAAGAGTTGAATATTGAAGAGGGTTGGCTATTAAAGACGATAAAACAAAGAAAATTGATATATTTTGGTCACTTACAACGTCACGAAAGTATGGAGAGAACAATAATGGAGGGGTATATGTCTGGGAAGAGAGGAAGAGGAAGGTCAAAGAGAAGATGGGTGCAGGATGTGGGGGATGGTCTCCAGATGGGTGTAACGGATGCGGGGCATCTTACTTATGACTGAGAAGTTTTCCGGAAGGTTGTTATGGGAGCGAGGTTCTGCAAAGGACATGTGAATGAATGAATGAATGAATGAATGAATGAATGAATGAAAGTTGCCTAGTAATTCACAAACAGCAAAACGGTGATGGAGTCGACACCGACGTCCTGTAAAATAATGTACATAACATTGAACTACGCTAAATTACCACAGAAATTCCCAATTGCCAAACAATGAGAGATAAGTTTGAATATGTAGGAGAGATCCGTTTGAACATGTAGGAGAGATAAGCTAGAACATGTAGGAGAGAGAAGTGTAATTGTAGCGGGAGATAAGTTTGACTGAGTTCAAAAGATGTACTTCCAAGCGTCGAAGTGAAGTTTTCAACGTGTACTCCCCGGAGAGTCATCACTGACGGTCAGAGACATCTTGGGTGGTCGAAGATAATCTTCATACTTAGATGCAGACTAAAAGCAATTTTCAATGGTCCCTTTGTCATACTATTAATGGCACGGTCTGTGTATTGTATTGTTTTCTTCTACAAGTATTGTTTTCACGGTGTCCAATTGCATTTTTAAAACTCTTATTTTTAAAATTACACTTTTTCAGACGCCCAAACCCATGTGTGCGTACGCGCGCGCGCACACACACACACGCACACACACACACACAAACACACACATACACACATACACAGAGAGACACACACACAGACATATACAAACACACACCTAGAAAGGCTAAATGCGGGGTTTCAGATAAGTGTGTGTGTACCTTTATTATTATTATTATTATTATTATTATTTATTATTATTATTATTATTATTATTAAGTCTTAAAAGTCGAGAGAATCTACTTCATTGCCCCGGGTTTTATCCCATATGGCTCGGATTGTTTCCCCCGGGCGACCGGCAGAAAGCATCCCACAACGCACGAACTCCGTAGCTCCAGCGACGACCCTCAGGAGTCTCCGAGAAAAATGCACTCGTGAACCGAAAGACGTAGCCGGGAATCGAACCCACAACCTTCGGAGCACGAGGCAGACGGCTTGACCACTTCGCCACGGAGACTCCCACTGTTTATTATTATTATTATTATTATTATTATTATTATTAGTATTATTATTATTATTATTATTATTATAACGTTCGCCCGCTTAGAACCCAAGCGTGGTCCACACACGTGTTACTACTTCTAGTGCACGGGACTGATTTTGGGAGGTTTTTGCTTTCCCTATTACCAGTGTTGTCGTCTCCCTGGCCTAGGTGTTAGCGACTTTCTCCGTAATCCCGTATATCCACGTGAGGAACGTAACTTCCGTGAGAATCGGTAGCTGTTCTCGCCGCGTTGGTAACTTACGGGGTATGTGAGCCGGCCGCTCAGAAATCAATGGCAAACTACTGAGCGTAATCTTGTCAAGAAATCAACAATCAGCTGAAAGATGCTGATGTTGACAGCGATGTCCTGTAAAGGAAATGCGAAAAAACAAATTACCAGTCCCCCTCGCCATCAGGCACTTTGACTTCTGATATATTTGTAATTAACGCCCCCAAGTCAAAAAAAAAAAAAAAAAAGTCAGAGACGAGAAATTACCCTTTAAGTCCAACTGACCGGTGTATGGGTTAAATCCGCGAGCTCGGCATCAGCAGACCGGAAGATTAAAAGCAAACGTCCGTATCCATTGGGCCATGCCGACCCCGTGATTACCTCTAATCGCACAAGGAAGCCGCATGGAGGATGTGGTCAGTCATGGGAGGCTGGACTCTAAATATGAACAAGGCTGGCCTAGCTCATGTTATCATCATCATCATGTGCCACGCCGATAACCATGGGCGGTTATGATTCGCCATCTCACACGATCACCAGAGTCGTGGATCAGCGCTGTATTCTTGTCTTGACTATACCACATGGCCAAGCCATTCAGGTATTTACTTCTCTGCCTTCCCCTTGTTATTTCCCCCTCAATCTTGCCAGATGTCACAAAGTTCTCTAATTTATTTCTTCTCATAACGTGTCAAACAAAATGTGACTGTCTGCGTCTAATTTCTATAATCAGTTTAGTTTTCATTTGTTTCTTCTAGGACTTTGTCATTGGTTTTTCTGTCTGTCCATGGCATTCTTTGCATTTTCCTCAGAAACCACATTTCTACAGCCATTAGATGTTTTTCAGCTTGACTGCTCATTGTCCAAGCTTCACATCCATACAAAAGTACAGGTTCTATGCCGCACTTCAACACTCTTTTTCTCGCTGCAAATGATATCTTTTTTTTTTTTTTTATTTTTTTTTTTTTTAAATTCGCTATTGTTTATAGGATATCGCTGTCAACAGCAGCATCTTTCAGCTGTCTGTTGATTTCTTGGCAAGATTACGCTCAGTAGTTTGCCATTGCTTTCTGAGCGACCGGCTCAGTTATCCCGCAAGTCACCAGCGGGGGTAGAACCGCTTCCAGCTCTCGCCCGCTATGAGATTCTGCGTGATAAACGGGATTACGGAGAAAGTGGTGTAACTCCTCGGCCAGAGAGACCGGCATCTTTTTATTAGTCAGTATGTTTTCCATCTTGCAAAAGGCTACGTTCGCCATGGCGATTCTTGTTCTCTTCCAGGCATCTCTCATCAGATGTTATGACTGTTCCGAGATAATTGTACCGATTCCTTGTTTAAGAATATTCCCGTTCACCTGTATATTACATTGTAGTATTTATTTCTTCCCAGTGACAACCATAAGCTGTGTCTTCTTACAATTTAATTCCAACCCAAGCTGTTCACTGTGTGTAACAAACGCTCTACTAATTGTTGCAGATTCTGCTCATGTCTGCAATGGTAATGACAGAGCACAAATGGTGTCAGTTACGTCACTAGGTGCAGATGAAATGGTCAGTACTGCATTGACAAGTGTGTTGTCTTGTACTGTACTATGCTTATCTTAGGAGACAGGTGACATCCTGTCTGTCAATTATCAACATGTACTGCTTTCCTTTCTTCTTATTTTCCTTTTTCTTACTTCTTCTTCTTCTTACTTATTCCTCTGTTTTTCTTCTTCTTCTTTTTTTTCTTCTTCTTCTTCTTCTTCTTCTTCTTCTTCTTCTTCTTCTTCTTCTTCTTCTTCTTCTTCTTCTTCTTCTTCTTCTTCTTCTTCTTCCTCTTCTTCCTCTTCTTCTTCTTTTTCTTTTTCTCCTTCTCCTCTTCCTCTTCCTCCTCCCCCTCCTCCACACATCGTATTATTATTACTATTATTATTATTATTATTATTATTATTATTATTATGCACTACAACATCTACTAAAATCAAAGACGCTATCTCGTAACACCAAAATCACAATATACAAAACACTGATCAGACCAGTTGTGCTGTATGGCTCTGAAACCTGGAGTACAACGAAAGGAGGCGAAGCCTTGTTACAAACCTTTGAGAACAAAATTTTAAGACGCATCTTTGGACCCATTAGGGATACACAAAGTGGAGAGTGGAAAAGAAGAAGTAACAAAGACATTTATGATCTGTTTAAGTCCCCGCTAATCACTGGTATCATGAAGGCTAATAGACTACAATGGCTGGGGCATATAGAAAGAATGGAAGATAATAGGGAAACAAAACTCGCTTACACTCAGGAAATAAATGACCGTAGACCCCGAGGTAGACCAAGAAGACGGTGGAGAGATAATACATGTACAGACCTACAAGCACTTGGAATCAACGACTGGCAAGAGAAGGTCCACCAGAGAGACGAATGGAGACGGATTGTATTTGCAGCAAAGAACCTCAATGGCTCGGAAAGCTGAAAAAGAAGAAGAAGAAGATTATTATTATTATTATTATTATTATTATTATTATTATTATTATTATTTTTCATGCATCGTCTTCTTCTCTTCTCTCCTCCTCCTCCTCCTCCTCCTCCTCCTCCTGAGCCTCCTCCACACATATTATTATTATTATTATTATTATTTCTATTGTTATTATTATTATTATTATTATTATTATTCATGCATCGTCTTCATCTTCTTCTTCTTCTTCTTCTTCTTCTTCTTCTTCTTCTTCTTCTTCTTCGCTTACAACTGGATTGCTTAACACTAACAAATGAGTTCTGCTAAGTTTATAGCTGGATTAACGAACATTTCAGACACGATTATCCAACACTTACAACGGGACTATCCAACACTTACAACTGGTTAAGTCCAACACTTACAGCTGGATTATCCAACACTTACAACTGGTTAAGTCCAACACTTACAGCTGGATTATCCAACACTTACAACTGGTTAAGTCCAACACTTACAGCTGGATTATCCAACACTTACAACTGGTTAAGTCCAACACTTACAGCTGGGTTGCCCAACATCAACAACCAGACAGCCGCTACCTTCGTGTAAATTTCCCAACACCTCTTTACATAAAACAGTCCCGAAAAAAAAAAAATTAAATGCGGACGATCAAAACTCCACTGGGCTGACAGTAAGTACTCCAGAATGAACAAGAAACATTCTGCCAGGAACTGACATGCCTATAGGAGACAAGACATTCGCTGAAGCACTTCCTACAGACTGCATCGAGAGACTGTGCCCCATCAACCGGCAAGTTCAGGGAATCTGTTCTCTTCCAAGGGTCATTCGGATATTTTTAACAGCATTCGCAGGCCATTTAAAATTATAAAGTTTAACATTAGCCCACTATATTTGCTCAAACGTTTAATGAACTCACCCATAATGTGAAACTGCTTCTCCTTGGTGAGGTGTGTGGTGTTAGCTGGTATTGCTATGATTGCTGTGATGATGTTGCTAATAGATTTATTGATCATTGTTTATAAAGCTTCTCATTTTATTGAATTTCGAGTTTGGCATGCGGTTGCCTTGGTAGGCCCAGACCACGGGATTTCACGAGTATTAGACGTTCCCGGTCTCTGCGCTAGGTAGTGGAATAACTATGAATATCTTGGCTTCAAGGTCAACAACAATTGGGACTCTTCAAAATAAGTCAGAAGGAGATTGGTCGTGAAAATATAGAGGTACAAGGAGATTGGTTGTGCCAATGTAGAGATAGAAGGAGATTGGTCGTGCCAGTGTAGAGGTAGATAGAGATTGGTTGTGCCAATGTAGAGGTAGATAGAGATTGGTCGTGCCAATGTAGAGGTAGAAGGAGATTGGTCGTCCCATAAGATGTTAAACGGTATTCAGAGTGTGTGGCACAACATCTGCACACAAGTTAAAGTAACAGTTTTGAGAAGACGCATTTTGTTGGTGATTACACACGGATCCGAGTCATGGACCATTTAGTAATCACCAAAGAACTGCCTCGTCTATAGGAACATCATGAGCTACCAGACCGTCATCTAGCGACTCTAGGCTCATTCAAGATGTATGCTGGACAGTTTGACGTCATGGCATGAGAGGAGACGCTGTCAGAAAGGATTGGCAGCAGTGGCGTGCAGAGGGGGGTGCGGGGGGGGGGTGCAACGGCCCCGGGCATCCAGCCGGGAGGGGGGCATCCAGTTAGGGAGATGAGGCAGCACAGTGCAGTCGGATGGGAGGTAGGAATGAATGAGATAAAGAACAATTTTGTGCGTTAGTGTGTGGGTGTGCTGTGCGTGCGTGGCAAAAATGGGGGGAAAAATTGGGGTTTTTTCCAAAAAAAATGGGTGGGAACCCGGGGGAAATGCGGGGCATCTTACTTATGACTAAAAATTTTCCCGGGAAAGGTTGTTATGGGAGCGGGGTTCTGCAAAGGACTGTGAATGAGAATAAAGAAATGAATGAATAATGAATGAAAGTTGCCTAGTATTCACAAACAGCAAAACGGTGAGGAGTCGACACCGACGTCCTGTAAAATAATTTACATAACTTTGAACTACGCAAAATTACCACAAAAATTTCCCCAATTCCCAAAACAATGAGAGATAATTTTGAATATGTAGGAGAGATCCGTTTGAACATGTAGGAGAGATAAGCTAGAACATGTAGGAGAGAGAAGTGTAATTGTAGGGGGAGAAAGGGGACTGAGTTCAAAAGATGTACTTCCAAGCGTCGAAGTGAAGTTTTCAACGTGTACCCCCCCAGAGTCATCACTGACGGTCAGAGACATCTTGGGTGGTCGAAGATAATCTTCATACTTGATGCAGACTAAAAGCAATTTTCAATGGTCCCTTTGTCATACTATTAATGGCACGGTTGTGTATTGTATTTTTTTCTTCTACAAGTTTTTTTCACGGTGTCCAATTGCATTTTTAAAACTTTTATTTTTAAAATTACACTTTTTCAGACGCCCAAACCCATGTGTGCGTACGCGCGCGGCACACACACACCGCACACACACACACACAAACACACAATACAAAAAATACACAGAGAGACACACACACAGACATATACAAACACACACTAGAAAGGCTAAATGCGGGGTTTCAGATAAGTGTGTGTGTACCTTTATTATTATTATTTTTATTATTTTTATTATTATTATTATTATTATTATTTAAATCTTAAAAGTCGAGAGAATCTACTTCATTGCCCGGGTTTTATCCATAGGCTCGGATTTTTTCCCCGGCGACCGGCAGAAAGCATCCCACAACGCACGAACTCCGTTTGCTCCCGCGACGACCCTCAGGAGTCTCCGAGAAAAATGCACTCGTGAACAGAAAGACGTAGCCCGGAATCGAACCCACAACCTTCGGAGCACGAGGCAGACGGCTTGACCACTTCGCCACGGAGATCCCACTGTTTATTATTTTATTATATTATTATTATTATTATTAGTATTATTTTTTATTTTTATTATTAATAACGTTCGCCCGCTTTGAACCCAAGCGTGGTCCACACACGTGTTACTACTTCTAGGACGGGGCTGATTTTGGGAGGTTTTTGCTTTCCCCATTACCAGTGTTGTCGTCTCCCGGCCCTAGGTGTTAGCGATTTCTCCGTAATCCCCTATATCCACGTGAGGAACGTAACTTCCGTGAGAATCGGGAGCTGTTCTCGCCGCGTTGGAAATTAGGGTATGGAGCCGGCCGCTCAGAAATCATGGCAAACTACTGAGCGTAACTTGTCAAAAAATCAACAACAGCTGAAAGATGCGATGTTGACAGCGTGCCTGTAAAGGAAATGCGAAAAAACAAATTACCAGTCCCCCTCGCCATCAGGCACTTTGACTTCTGATATATTTGTAATTAACGCCCCCAAGTCAAAAAAAAAAAAAAAAAGTCAGAGACGAGAAATTACCCTTTAAGTCCACTGACCGGTGTATGGGTTAAATCCGCGAGCTCGGCATCAGCAGACCGGAAGATTAAAAGCAAACGTCCGTATCCTTTGGGCCATGCCGACCCCGTGATTACCTCTAATCGCACAAGGAAGCCGCATGGAGGATGTGGTCAGTCATGGGAGGCTGGACTCTAAATATGAACAAGGCTGGCCTAGCTCATTTTTATCATCATCATCATGTGCACGCCGATAACCAGGGGCGGTTATGATTCGCCATCTCACACGATCACCAGAGTCGTGGATCAGCGCTGTATTCTTGTCTGACTATACCACATGGCCAAGCCATTCAGGTATTTACTTCTCTGCCTTCCCTTGTTATTTCCCCCTCAATCTTGCCAGATGTCACAAAGTTCTCTAATTTATTTCTTCTCATAACGTGTCAAACAAAATGTGGGCTGTCTGCGTCTAATTTCTATAATCAGTTTAGTTTTCATTTGTTTCTTCGGACTTTGTCATTGGTTTTTCTGTCTGTCATGGCATTCTTTGCATTTTCCTCAGAAACCACATTTCTACAGCCATTAGATGTTTTTCAGCTTGACTGCTCATTGTCCAAGCTTCACATCCATACAAAAGTACAGGTTCTATGCCGCACTTCAACACTCTTTTTCTCGCTGCAAATGATATCTTTTTTTTTTTTTTATTTTTTTTTTTTTTAAATTCGCTATTGTTTAAGGATATCGCTGTCAACAGCAGCATCTTTCAGCTGTCTGTTGATTTCTTGGCAAGATTACGCTCAGTAGTTTGCCATTGCTTCTGAGCGACCGGCTCAGTTATCCCGCAAGTTCCCCAAAGGGGGGGTAGAACCGCTTCCAGCTCTCGCCCGCTATGAGATTCTGCGTGATAAACGGGATTACGGAGAAAGTGGTGTAACTCTCGGCCAGAGAGCCGGCATCTTTTTTTAAAGTCAGTATGTTTTCATCTTGCAAAAGGCTACGTTCGCCATGGCGATCTTGTTCTCTTCCAGGCATCTCTCATCAGATGTTAGGGACTGTTCCGAGATAATTGTACGATTCCTTGTTTAAGAATATTCCCTTTCACTTATATTACATTGTAGTATTATTTCTTCCCAGTGACAACCATAACGTGTCTTCTTACAATTTAATTCCAACCCAAGCTGTTCACTGTGTGTAACAAACGCTCTACTAATTGTTGCAGATTCTGCCATGTCTGCAATGGTAATGACAGAGCACAAATGGTGTCAGTTACGTCACTAGGTGCAGATGAAATGGTCAGTACTGCATTGACAAGTGTGTTGTTTGACTGTACTATGCTTATCTTAGGAGACAGGTGACATCCTGTCTGTCAATTATCAACATGTACTGCTTTCCTTTCTTCTTATTTTCCTTTTTTTTACTTCTTCTTCTTCTTACTTTTTCCTCTGTTTTCTTCTTCTTCTTTTTTTTCTTCTTCTTCTTCTTCTTCTTCTTCTTTCTTCTTCTTCTTCTTCTTCTTCTTCTTTTTTCTTCTTCTTCTTTCTTCTTTCTTTTCTTCCTCTTTTTCCTCTTTTTCTTCTTTTTCTTTTTCTCCTTCTCCTTTTCCCCTTCCTCCTCCCCCTCCCCCACACATCGTATTATTATTACTATTATTATTATTTTTATTATTATTATTATTATTATGCACTACAACATCTACTAAAATCAAAGGCGCTATCTCGTAACACCAAAATCACAATATACAAAACACTGATCAGACCAGTTGTGCTGTATGGCTCTGAAACCTGGAGTACAACGAAAGGAGACGAAGCCTTGTTACAAACCTTTGAGAACAAAATTTTAAGACGCATCTTTGGACCCATTAGGGATACACAAAGGGAGAGTGGAAAAGAAGAAGTAACAAAGACATTTATGATCTGTTTAAGTCCCCGCTAATCACTGGTATCATGAAGGCTAATAGACTACAATGGCTGGGGCATATAGAAAGAATGGAAGATAATAGGGAAACAAAACTCGCTTACACTCAGGAAATAAATGACCGTAGACCCCGAGGTAGACCAAGAAGACGGTGGAGAGATAATACATGTACAGACCTACAAGCACTTGGAATCAACGACTGGCAAGAGAAGGTCCACAAGAGAGACGAATGGAGACGGATTGTATTTGCAGCAAAGAACCTCAATGGCTCGGAAAGCTGAAGAAGAAGAAGAAGAAGATTATTATTATTATTATTATTATTATTTTTATTATTATTATATTATTTTTCATGCATCGTCTTCTTCTCTTCTCTCCTCCTCCTCCTCCTCCTCCTCCTCCTCCCGAGCCTCCTCCACACATATTATTATTATTATTATTATTTTTTCTATTGTTATTATTATTATTATTATTATTATTATTCATGCATCGTTTCATCTTCTTCTTCTTCTTCTTCTTCTTCTTCTTCTTCTTCTTCTTCTTCTTCGCTTACAACCCGGATTGCTTAACACTAACAAATGAGTTCTGCTAAGTTTATAGCTGGATTAACGAACATTTCAGACACGATTATCCAACACTTACAACGGGGCTATCCAACACTTACAACTGGTTAAGTCCAACACTTTCAGCTGGATTATCCAACACTTACAACTGGTTAAGTCCAACACTTACAGCTGGATTATCCAACACTTACAACTGGTTAAGTCCAACACTTACAGCTGGATTATCCAACACTTACAAAATGGTTAAGTCCAACACCTACAGCTGGGTTGCCCAACATCAACAACCCGACAGCCGCTACCTTCGTGTAAAATTTCCCAACACCTCTTTACATAAAACAGTCCCGAAAAAAAAAAATTAAATGCGGACGATCAAAACTCCCCTGGGCTGACAGTAAGTACTCCAGAATGAACAAGAAACATTCTGCCAGGAACTGACATGCCCATAGGAGACAAGACTTCGCTGAAGCACTTCCTACAGACTGCATCGAGAGACTGTGCCCCATCAACCGGCAAGTTCAGGGAATCTGTTCTCTCCAAGGGTCATTCGGATATTTTTAACAGCATTCGCAGGCCATTTAAAATTATAAGTTTAAAAATTAGCCCACTATATTTGCTCAACGTTTTAAAGAACTCACCCATAATGTGAAACTGCTTCTCCTTGGTGAGGTGTGTGGTGTTAGCTGGTATTGCTATGATTGCTGTGATGATGTTGCTAATAGATTTATTGATCATTGTTTATAAAGCTTCTCATTTTATTGAATTCGAGTTTGGCATGCGGTTGCCTTGGTAGGCCCAGACCACGGGATTTCACGGTATTAGACGTTCCGGTCTCTGCGCTAGGTAGTGGAATAACTATGAATATCTTGGCTTCAAGGTCAA
>JACEFZ010009700.1:0-30108 GCA_014155875.1 Cepaea nemoralis | reverse complement strand
TAGGGGCAAATCCATTACGTGGAAAGTCCGAATCAAAGCCATTGTGTGGGCTTCATAAAAGGTGGAAAAGTGTCCTAGTGGCATGAAATGGAATATTGCTTGGATAGCAAATCCACTACGTGGAAAGTCCGTATCTAAAGCCCACTGTGTGGACTTCATAAAAGGTGGAAAAGTGTCCTAGTGGCACGAAATGGAATATTGCTTGGATAGCAAATCCATTACATGGAAAGTCCGAATCGAAAGCTCAATGTGTGGATGTCATCTGCAGACTGCATACTTCTGGTTTCCGGAAGAACAGCCTATGGTGAACGGAAGGCCCAATATACGGAAGTGAGGCTAAGCAGCCATGTGCAGGACGTGACGATTCCTTGGGTGAGCCCAGTATCAGAGCGCTATGTATCGGCTCTGCAATTATGGAAGCCTCCTTGGATGGCGGGGAATGCCCATGGTCTGCCCCTGCCTTCCCTTGAGGGCTGACCAGGATCTTTGGCTGTTCTATATGGACCAGCTGGGATGGGGGATAACACCACAACAGTGAGAGTCAAACGTCCTAAGAAACCCCCGGGAATGTTAACCCGGTCAACAAATGCCCGCAGAAGTCGGATGTGTCGGCCTAACGGCGCAAGAACGCAGCTCTGCTGTAAACAGGCACAACGCAATCACATCCGAAAAAAAACTCCGGATGAACGAAGAAGAAGAAGAAGACCACTGTTTCATCATCAGCATCATCATTGCCATACTGATAAGCATGGGAGGTAATGGTTCGCTATCTCACACAATCACCAGAGTCTTGGATCAGCTCTGTGTTCTTGTCCTGATTATGTCATCTGGCCAAACTATCCAGGTATTTATCTCTTTATCTTTCACAATCTTTTTGGAGGTAAAAAAAACCAGTAGAATGTGTCAGCATGAAACTGACCACATGATCCATTGAGCAACGACTCGTCTTTAAAAATATGGGACTAGCACCATATACCCAATAAATTAAAAGATGTAGACATGGGTACTAGCAGGTGTTCTGTGAAATAAAGGTGACCAAGCTGACATGTATAACATCATCCAATGAATAGACTATATGCCCAATTATAGCCTCAATCATAGAATAGGATCCTGCATTAAATAAGCCTCTTTATGTGCCCAAACTACGTTATTTGTCAAGCTGTGATCTTGTTCAGTAATTCTCTTTTCAATCCTAGCTTCTCATTCCTCTTCTGCATTTTATCTCCCAACAGAGCATAGGTCCTCAACCAGCTCAAGCAAAGCCCTGTGTAGGCTTGTTCACAATTGGCTGGACTTTTCAGCTGAAGTTTTCTACAGGATGAGGGAGCCAGTCCCATGCCAACGCTTCTTAGTTGCTTCTTACACCATGCATGGTAGGTTACTATCTTAACTTTCTTTGTTTTCATTATGGGCCCTGGTAACACACAGTTTCTTCAGAACTTATTTATTTGACATTTATATTTCTCTGATATTTGTCTCATATTTCTATGTTTCCACATTTCAAGAGCATCAATTCTTTCCATCAACTGCTTGTTGAGAGTCCATGACTCAGCACTGTATAGCGTTATGTATACACTGCACCTGATGTCTTTCAGTTTTAGAGTACTCGTTCTATACTAAGTAAAATAAGATACAAAGGTGTACCCTTTTTGCATAACCAGCATTTCAATTCTGGTTAAAGAACATTTAACATAATTCAACACACAGCAATGTGCTTGCAACATACAGAGTTTGTGTAAAAACACAATTGACTTAATCATAAGCAAAACGCATATATTTGTCTTAATTGTTTTATTTAAAAAACTCAACCAATTTTTCTTTCCCCCATTTTGTTATGAAAAGATAACAGTTTAGAGGAGTAGTTTTCAACCATCTGAATCCATAACTCTCTGATAATCTACATTACTTGTCAGACAGCGATATTTTGATGTTTAAAATAACCATTATTTAAAAGGCAGGATATGTTTGGAAAGGTAGTCCTCCACCCCCCACCCCCCACCCCCCCAAAAAAAAATAAACATAAAATATGCAATACGCAATGATGTACAGACCACATGGAACCAGAAGAAGAGGCTGACCATGTAAATGATGGACAAAGGAAATTACAGAATCCATGGGAATCTCAATATATATGAAGCCCTTAAACAGGCACTCTACTGCTGTTTATGCTTCACTTTGACACCACAATGTACAAGAGAAATAAGATGAGACGAGATGAAATTGAAAAATGCTACAATTACAAAGAAAACAATATCAACAAATCTATGTCCACCCAGCATTCCCTTAACTGTCAGAGATGACAGAAAACACTGGTTTAGTGATACATTTTACACTGAGTTGTCAGCTAACTTCAGCATAGCTCATTCACTTTTCATTTGTTAACTTTCACCATATTTTGCTATTGCAAAAAACAAGCTGAGTTGAGTTACAGAGAGCCTGTTTTGTTTGTTTTTGAGGTTGCATTCACTAGCTTTGAACTCAAGAAGTCCATACATGTGCTACTACTTTGAGTGCACTGCACTAATCTTTGCGTGTGGATTAGCTTTCCCTATTACCAGTGTCCCTCACTGTCAAGAATAGTCCATACATGTGCTACTACTTTGAGTGCACTGCACTAATCTTTGCGTGTGGATTAGCTTTC
Source organism: Cepaea nemoralis (assembly GCA_014155875.1). Classification (NCBI taxonomy): domain Eukaryota; kingdom Metazoa; phylum Mollusca; class Gastropoda; order Stylommatophora; family Helicidae; genus Cepaea; species Cepaea nemoralis. Next base: position 27,467 of record JACEFZ010009700.1, on the reverse strand, counting down.
CCTATTGCCAGTGTCCCTCACTGTCAGGTGAACCCGTTCTGACTTCTGAGGTACTTGTAATGTACATTGCAAAGTCAAGGGCAAAAAGTCAACATTTTTGGTCAACTGACCAGTGTAGGGGCTGAACCTGCTACCTCGGAATCAGCACAATGGACATCATTTACTCAATATTTGGAAGTGGGCTGATGAGTGCCCGAAGCTTTGCCACCTCATGGTTTCTATTCATGACAGCTCTGGGAAGCCACTAAAGTTCCTAGTCAGTTCGCTTGAGGCCAATGATGGCCATTTATTTGTGGTGTATGATGTGACTGTCTAGCACAGTGGTTCTCAACCTTTTTTGGCCCATGCACCCCTTCACCATATGTTCAGAATGTCATATTTCCTCCCTATAAATTTCCCCTGCCCCTACACAGGATACAAAAAATGGAAGCTAAATTTAGTAACACATACTAGAAACAAGTCTAGACGTCTACATAAAATGTGATTTGCGGGTCTACTTATGTTATAAAACAAATTTCAGAATGGCGAGAAGTACAAAACCGCACAATATGGAGGGAAAAACAATATCAAATAATCCGTTCTTGTATTAATGCGATCTTGAAATAATCTTAATTCCCCCCTGGAAACCCTAAACCCCCTTCCCCTGGGGGGAGGGGGGAGGGGGAATTCCCCACCAGTTGAGAACCACTGGTCTTGCAGAAGTATCCTGAATATTGTACTTTAAATAAATATTTAGGTGAAAAGAATTTTGTACAATCAGTATCATATCAAATGAGTTAAATTAATACTTGTGACGCAGTGGTTTAATATAAAAACTGGATAAGATAACAAAAGGTAGGAAATTATAACATGAATGAAATATCTAATAATGTATGATCAGTTGTTTGGTACAGAAAGAGGAACAATAATAGAAACAAATTAATTATGACAGTCACAAATTGTGAGCATTTCATGTTTTCACAAATATGAATGCTGTTTTACAAATTGCCACAACAGAAACAAAACCCTTATATATCAACAATTGCTGAAAATAAGGACTGTATACAATCAGTGAACTGCATTGTCTAACTTATGATTTGAAGATTGCAATGTCTGATTCAGGATCAGAAGATTGAAGTGTCTGATTTAGGATCAGAATAATGTATAGTCCGATTCAGGATCAGAATACTCATTATCTATTCAGTAACAGAAAACTGTATTATGTGATTCAGAAACAGAAAACTGTATTGTCCGATTCAAGATCAGAAGAATGTATTGTCTAATTCAGGAACAGACAATTGTATTATCTGATTCAGAAACAGGCTATTGTATTATTTGATTCAGGAACAGAAGACAGCATTGTCTGATTCAGGAAAAGACGATTGTATTATCTGATTCAGGAACAGAAGATTGTATTGTCTGATCCCGGAACAGAAGACTGTATTATCTGATTCAGGAAAAGAAAATTGTATTATCTGATTCAGGAACAGAAGACTGTATTATCTGATTCAGGAACAGAAAATTGTATTATCTGATTCAGGAACAGAAGATTGTATTATCTGATTCAAGAACAGAAGATTGTATTATCTGATTCAGAAACAGAAGATGACTGATTTCAATATTCAAGTGTTCAAAATGCTTCTAAGACTTTAAAGTGATTGTCAATGCTTCTTGGTTCTGTACCAAAGTGTACTTTCTCCACCACTCTGGCACTGAATCCTTTCAACTTTTTACAAAACTTTGCCTCTTGCTGTCCAATCCATTTTCTGAAAGGGTCACTGATTTGATAAGGGGTGACATGAACAAAGATTTCACTTTCTAATGATGCCAGATACCGCAAAGGTTCATCTTCTGTCACCCAAGTATTATCCTTACTACCACTGTGACCACCATCAAGCCAGTAAAAAGCTTTGATCTTCTTGATAAAATGTTTCAGATTTGGATTTTGCTCTAAAAGATGAAGCTCAAACACAAACTGGTTCAAAACTGTGCAGCCTTTGCTGAAGCCAATCAACCGTAAAGGGTAGGATGATTGCATATTTCCACCTGTTTGGTTGTTTACTTCTTTAACTACTGAGCTGTAAAGACTTGACAAATGTCTGATGGCCCCATGGTCAGGGCCATGAGCTGGACTGCCAAAATCATTAGTTTCAATGAAGTTTGAATACACAGCAAACGTAAGCAAATGCATCTTGGATGGCTTTATAACAAAGACCAGAGAGGAAGGAAACTTTCTTTGTATAAGTGCCGCTGTATTTTCTGAGTTCCACATGACATAATTTTTGTTGTCTCTGTGACGTTCCATATTTTCAGGGTAATCCTGTGAAGGGTAAAGAACAACAGAATATTATATGCTGTTATAAAATGAACTTAACAAGTAAATTATTCCACTTGTATATATATACATATATATATATAGAGAGCAGCTAGACTCTGCGACCAAGGCAGTTCCAAAATCCGACTACATTTATATGCTCAGTGATTTCAATGCTCGTGTGGGCAAGGACTCTAGTTCATGGCCAGTGTGCCTTGGAAAATACAACATCGGTCGCATGAATGATAATGGGCAAAGGCTGCTAGAGCATTGCACTAGAAATGACCTATGTATTACAACCTCCTTTTTAAAAACAAAAGAGATGCATAAGGTCACATGGAAACATCCAAGATCCAGCCATTGGCATCAGCTGGACTTCATTATCACACGGAGACAACATCTGAACCATACATCATTAACTCGAAGATACCACAGTGCTGACTGTGATACAGATCATTCTTTGGTTGTTGCAAGGGTTAGACTGAGACCAAAGAGAATCTACACAGCTAAACACAAGTCTAGCCCCAGGATTAATATTACTAACACTCACGATCCTGGAAAATGCTTTGAATTTCAACAGCAACTTGAAGACGCTTTCAATGATGCATCAGAAAATTGTATAGTAAATGATAAATGGGGTAAACTTAAGGAAACTATTTGTAAAACAGCGGTAGGGGTTTACGGCACTGTGGATCATAAGAGGCAGGACTGGTTTGCGGCAAACAGCCAGATACTGCAGCCCTTGATTGATAAAAAGAAGATAGCTCTCTTAAGAAACAAGGAAAGACCAACACGTAACACTCTGAGTGAGCTGAAGCAAGCGAGGAAGGATGTACAAAAGGCTGCCAGGCAGTGTGCGAATGACTATTGGATCAAGTTATGTGAGTCCATTCAAATCGCAAGTGATAAGGGAAACTATCAGAAGCATGTATGAAGGGATAAGAAAGCCTGTGGTCCAATGATCAAAAGAAGTGCACCGCTGAAAACCTTGACTGGAGAAATCATCACTGATAAGAAACAGCAGATGGATAGATGGGTCGAGCACTATTTAGAGCTTTACTTCAAGTGAGACCAAGCTAGCGGATGATGCCCTCAACGCCATAGAGGCCCTGCCAACTCTTGACCACCTGGACACACTTCCCACTATAACAGAAGTTAAGTGTGCTATAAATGAGCTTGCATCTGGCAAGGCTCCAGGTAAGGATGGGATTCCAATAGAGGTAATCAGGAGTGGGCAAGACACTCTCGCTCTACAGATCCACCAGCTAATAGAGCTATGCTGGCGAGAAGGACAAGTCCCACAGGATTTCAAAGATTCAAACATCATAACGCTGTACAAGAACAAGGGAGATCGGAGCGACTGTAACAACTATAGGGGTATCTCACTTCTGTGTATTGTTGGGAAAGTATTTGCCAGAATTGTCCTGCACAGACTTCAAGTCCTGGGAGATCAAGTCTACCCCCGAATCACAGTGCGGCTTACGTCAGAACCGGTCTACCATTGATATGATATTCTCATTGCGACAGATGCAAGAAAAATGCCGGGAACAAAATCAGCCACTGTTTATTGCCTTCATTGACTTCACAAAGGCATTCGATTTGGTCAGTCGTGAGGGTCTGTTCAAAGCACTAAAGAAGATTGGCTGCCCACCAACTCTTCTGTCCATTGTGGAATCGTTCCACACAGGCATGAAGGGTATAATCAAGTTTGATGGCTCAACTTCAGAAGAGTTTGAAATCAAGAGTGGAGTTAAGCAAGGTTGTGTACTAGCCCCCACCCTCTTTGGGATATACTTTTCACTTCTACTGAAATATGCCTTTCGTGATCAGGATGACGGTATATACATTCACTCACGCTCAGATGGTGGCCTCTATAATGCTCAGAGATTGAAGGCCAAGACCAAAATTAGCAGGGTACTAATCAGAGAGTTGCTTTTTGCGGATGATGCATGCGATTACGACCCACTCTGAGGAAGAATTACAACATCTACTATCTGCATTCTCCAATGCTTGTTCTGAATTTGGTTTAACAATTAACAAAAAAAAGACACAGATTATGTCACAAGGTGCACATGGTGTACCATCAATCTTTATTGACGACGCCGAACTGGAGATAGTAGACCATTTTACATATCTAGGATCAGAGGTAAATAGCAAATTATCCCTCGATCAGGAAATCAACATCAGGATTGGCAAGGCAGCAACAACAATGAACATGTTAGCAAAAAGAGTCTGGGAGAACAGGAAGCTTACTGCCAAAACAAAAGTCCTTGTCTACCAAGCCTGTGTCCTTAGTACTCTTCTTTATGGCAGTGAAACCTGGACAACTTACTCACGCCAAGAGAAACGTTTAAACAGCTTTCATATGCGGTGTCTGCGAAGAATACTTGGTATTAAGTGGCAAGACAAAATCACAAATACTGAAGTATTGGAAAGATCAGGTTGTGTGACAGTGTATTCCATGCTCAGTCTTCGTAGACTTAGATGGATAGGACACGTTAGGAGGATGGATGATGGTAGAATACCAAAGGACATCTTTTTTGGTGAATTACAGACGGGTAGGAGATCTCAGGGTCGGCCTCTACTACGATACAAAGATGTGTGTAAGCGGGACATGATTGATACAGGCATTGATAATGCACATTGGGAGCACTGTCGCCGCTGAACGTGTTGCATGGAGGGCAACTATCAGAAATGGAATAAAGACAAAGGAGAAAATGATTGCAGATAAAGCACACACAGAGCGTGAGAGACGTAAGATGGTGCAAAATGGTGGAAGTGACCATGTTTTCACATGCACCTACTGTGGGCAAACATTTGCAGCAAGAATTGGCCTTACCAGCCACACTCGCCACCGCCATGGATCGTAGTTATTAAGCCTTTTTGAAGCACAATGTACCAAACTATCGTCTGTCAAGACGGAAAGGTGCCAATGCAATGCAATATATATATATATATATATATATATATATATATATATATATATATATATATATATATATATATATATATATATATCAACCCCAGCATTTTCGCTGTTCGTGATTCCTAGGCAAATTTTATGTTCAGTAGTTTGCCATTGCTTTCTGAACCGTGTTCGCAAGCCCTTAGCCACAGATATATATATATATATAATACTCAGTACAGATGACTAACTGTAAGAGAGGCAAATAAGGTGGGCTGTGTGTGACTGGCACTTTTATTCTGTAGACAATTTTAACTGCAAAATCCAACCAAACATGAATGAGTCTACAAAGGGCTTGGCGTGAGTTGAATGAGGGCCGATGTTTCATTGGGAGATGAAAGGTAAAAGAAGACTTGCATCATGCCCATGTGAGCTTTCTCAGAAGATGTCATGATATGGACTGTTCCTGTAGAGCAGTGGTTCTCAACCTTTTTTGGCCCATTCCCCCCTTTACCATATGTTCAGAACGTCATTACCCCCCTTTCGAATTTCCTCCCTATAACCCCCAACCCTCACCCTTACACAGTATACATAAAAATGGAAGCTAAATTTAATAACACACACTAGAACAAGTCTATAATCTACATAACACGTGATTTGCGGGTCTACTTACGTTATAAAACGAATTTCATTAGGGCGAGAAGTACAGAACCGTAAAATTTAGAAGGAAAAACAATATCAAGTAACTGATTCTTGTATTAATGCGATCTTGAAATAATCTTCATTCCCCTCTTGAAACCCTAAAATTCCCCCCTAGGGGGGAATTCCCCACCGGTTGAGAACCACTGCTATAGAGAATGTGCCTGTGGGACCAGATGGAGAAGGTGGAGGATCAGATTGAGAACCTGTATGTGGACAGGATGAGATTGCGAGGGATTGGCAGGGGTTCTGGTAGAATTTCAAAACAGAGAGAAGACCAGGAGAACTTTCAATCAGATAGTGGTGGGAACGATTAGTAGTGTGACTCTTTGCTGGCTGTTGAACAAGGGGATGAAGCGAATATGGGAATGTCCTGAGTGCAGTGATGTCGGTTCTTAGCTCAACTCAACTCAGCTCAACTCCTGTAGAGAATTTATTATGAATTTGCTAAAATCACCACCACCTATTATTCACACTTGTTGCTACAAGCGATGGTAAACATAAGAAGACTAAGTTGAGTTGATTCATCAACTTTAGTGTCAGCATGTAGCAACCTGTTATATGTGACAATTTGCTCTTTGTCCATTCTCAATGTTCCTCAAACTGGGGCCGTTGAAGCCTGTACATCAGCTCGATCATTACCTAGGATCCCTTCATAATCAGGCAGCTATGGTAGCACAGTGGCTAGCTCACTTGTCTGCCAGTCTAATAGTCATAGGTTCAAACTCACATTGAGGGAATTTTCAGAACTGACATGGGCTCTCTAAAATGGGTACTAGAAAATGTCTTTGAAAGTAAATATATAGCAGTGCTAGATTTTATCAGAAAATAGTAAGTTAAATTACTTTGCAATGTAACAAGATACCAACTAACTGATTACCACAGCAAGCAATGATGTACAGATCAAATGAAAGCAGAAGAAGAAGCAACCACATAAAAGATGGACAGAGTGAATAGCAGAGTTCATGGGAATCTCGATACATGAAGCCCAAAAACGGGCACTCTCACGATGTTTATACTTCACCTCGACACCACAAAGTACAAGAGGAACAAGATGAGATGAGCTGAGTGTTGCCATGCAACATGATCCCCCTCTCAGACTGCCTAGTTTACTCCAGAGGAAAAGGTGACGCCAATACGTCTGGAACAAGACAAACTGCAGAAGCTGCCAGATCAGCAAAACAATGCTCTAACTTTCAGCCTGTTGGAGTTTCAATCCTAGACTAGTTGTCGACTTAGGCCCTGGTCTTCCCTACCATGACATTTAGTCATTAGGTTGCATTTCTTCGCATTAGGGAAAAGCTTGTACCCTCCCAATTGTGCTCCTCACTGGTACAATATGCGGTGTTGGGTTTGGTGAGCGCCGCCCAACATTCGGCGCTAACAGAAAGCAGGTAGTACAGTATAATGTATTACAGTAGCTCAGTCATATCTGACTAAGACCTGGCTATAAGTATAACTAACAGAGGACTGGTAAAGATATGTTATGCCTAGAATGATTCTATAAGGATACAGGAAGTCCTTTAGTTCTCATACAGCGCTTACTATTGAAAAATGTACATTGTTAAATGTATACCATCAAATCAGATTATCTTATTCTTAATTACTTTTAATAACCAGTTTGCATTTTTAAAATTCTTACAGTATATGATGTCAATGAAACTTCTCAGATTTCAGGTAAGAACTCTGAACTAAGGTCTACTCGGGTACCTAAAGCTTGAAGTATTCCACCAACAAAGTAAGAGGAATACCAAATATGGCATATTCTGATCCAATATATTTCTCCTGTTTGTGTTAGTGTTACTTAAACTCGCATCCTGATTGGTGCCTGCAGAAAATAGAAGCAATAACATGGTATGACAAAATCACCAGTGTGAAGCTCATGCGGAGAACTAGGCAAACACCAATGCACCAAGAGGTGAAGACACTGGCACTGGATTAGGCCACTCATTGAGAAAATCAGAGAATAGTATAACTAGAAAAGCCTTAGTCTGGAACCCACAGGGCAACAGAAATAAGAGAAATAAATAAACATTCATAGAGAAGAGAAGTAGAAACAGACATGAAGAATATTGGAAGGACATGGACACAGCTGCATGAGATAGCTAAAGTTAGGAGAACTTGGAGTGAGTTAGTTGAAGACCTATGCCCCATTGCAGGAGGATAGAGAGCAAAGACAAAACAGAACAATACACCCAATATATCTCAAGGCATGTAAAAGGGTTCTTTACATTTTAAAATATAAAAACTTAAGTGAAATGTGAAGAAATATAATATTAATTAATTCCTTCATTTACAGCCTTACCAGCTGTAGAAATTTTTCAAGAAATAGTATAGAAGAAAGCACTCTTCAAGAGGCAGAAAACAGGCAAAACATAACAGCATGGCAAACACAGTTCTGGGGACTATCTATCAAAACGAATCGACAATTCTGCAAATGATCAGAACAGTGCACTCACTTGCCCTGACACTAACCACTGATGGGGATGAGGAAGACAAGGGAAAACTCTCCACATTATCTTCTAAGGAATAAGTTTATCAGCAATCAGAATGGAGGAGTGATACATTCTGATACTTCATGCCAGCCTTCAGACTGAATGACCTGACATGAGAGAAAACTATTTGTTTCATATAAATAGAAATTAAATAGAATAATTAAATAGAATACACAAAGTGGAGAGTGGAAAAGAAGAAGTAACAAAGACATTTATGATATGTTTAAGTCCCCGCTAATCACTGGTATCATGAAGGCTAATAGACTACAATGGCTGGGGCATATAGAAAGAATGGAAGATAATAGGGAAACAAAACTCGCTTACACTCAGGAAATAAATGACCGTAGACCCCGAGGTAGACCAAGAAGGCGGTGGAGAGATAATATACATACAGACCTACAAGCACTTGGAATCAACGACTGGCAAGAGAAGGTCCACCAGAGAGACGAATGGAGACAGATTGTATTTGCAGCAAAGAACCTCAATGGCTCGGAATGCTGAAGAAGAAGAATTAAATAGAAATTTAATGATGCTTCCGCACTCAATCTATATGAAGACTCCCTCCAGTATATAATTTTTAAGTGTGGTTCAGAACTAAGCCTCAGACAAACACATCAGACAATATAAACTGGTATGTTTGGATATCTGCTACAGAAGGAATAGTATATTATTAGGGCTGGATTAACCATTAAGAAAAATAAACACATGCCTAGGGAATCAAGGTGAATTGGGGCACCAGTGACATTTTCCATTGTCTCCAAGCACTACATGGTGCAGCTCAATCAGGTTCCACAAAAGGGGATCTCACAGTAAATGTGTCCAGTATACTTTCAACATTTTGATTTAAACAATGTTATACTGCTTTATTATTGTTTATATTTTTAAATCAAATATATATATATATATATATATATATATATATATATATATATATATATATATATATATATATATATATATATATATATATATAAAACAGAGTGTATGTTTGTTTGTGGCTATTTATGTATTGGATGCGTTCGATAACGGTACATCCGACTGAGATGAAATTTTCTACACGCCTTCCTTTCATTCCTGTGCAACCGACTATAATAATTTCTTAATGTAAGATCTTCTACTTATTTAATAACATTTACTTTTCCATTTTCATTATATAATGTCTATATAGCAGGGGGACTTCACTCTAGAAAAGTTATTTCAAGGGGCATAACTTTTAATAACATTTCTATATATTTTATAGTCATATTGTTGGACTTACTTGCACTATTGTTAAACTCTTTGTCTATAGTTATTTTCAGGCATGTGAGTTATAATAAATAATGATATAATCTTTAAGGCATTTTCAAAGTTTGCATAAAAATAATGCATAATGCATAACATTGTAACCCATCTTTTTCTGCTTACAGAACTTATCAACTGTCATGTCGGTGATTAAAAACTGTTTTCATTAAAAATAATGAATGGTGTGTGGAAGGACATTCTTTTAAGTTACTGTGCGCCAGGAGCTGGGCGAAACCACGCCGGGTCAGATAGATAGACAGACAGACAGATAGTCGGGAACGGAAGCTTATTTGACTACTTATATGAATTAAATGACATGCTCCCCACCAGGGACTGGGTGAAGCCGGGCCGGGTCAGACAGACAGACAGATAAACAGACAGTCGGGAACGGGAGAGCTTATATGACTACGTATATGAATTAAATGAGATGCTCCCCACCAGGGACTGGGTGAAGCCGGGTCAGACAGACAGATAGACAGACAGACAGATAGTCGGGAACGGGAGAGCTTATATGACTACTTATATGAATTAAATGAGATGCTCCCCACCAGGGACTGGGTGAAGCCGGGCCGGGTCAGCCAGACAGACAGACAAACAAGCAGACAGACAGACTGATAGATAGATAGATCCCCTCCAGGGCCTGGGCGAAGCCGGGCCGGGTCAGCTAATATATATATACACATATATATATATATATATATATATATATATATATATATATATATATATATATATATATATATATATATATAGAAGCATCAAAATCTTTTACGAGCTTAGGCCCTCAAAAGGTCTTAATCGGGCACTGTGTATATATAATAGAAAACAATATTATTTCTTTAACTTAAATCAAAATATATTTCTATATGTAGTCTACCTGAACATCTCCTCCAAAGTATATAATATGTTCAAGGCAGTTTGAAACTTGGCCATAGACAAATACATCATCAACCTTCATCCCATCTCCTTTGACTCCTGTTAGCCTCAGACTGATTTTGTCATCTTTGTTATCATTACTAGATGCTACTGATGCCATCATGCAGGATCCCAGTATTAACAATCTGATAAATAAACAGCAATAATAATACAGTTAATATACATTGCAAAATAAATGCCACATAAGTCTTCTACATTAAGACAGTCCCATGTAACTTTGAGAATCAATTCAAGCTGACTGTTTGAAAGTTCTTTCACATTCAAGGTTCTTAAGTCATGCAACGAAAACTGGAACTCAGTATTGTTACTAACAATTCAGACTTCTGAATACTAATGTTACAGTAATTTTCATTTATTTTGCATAAAATATTAAAAAAAGTTGCATATCCTTTACAGGATATTGCAGTCAACCCCAGAATATTTTTGGCTGTTTGTGATCTCTTGGCAAGTTTACGCTCAATAGTTTGCCATTGCTTTCTGAGCGACAGGCACCCATACCATTTTATTAAAAAAAACCAACGCAAGGCGGTCTAAAAGATAAAACGTATGCCTAAATATATGTTTAGTCAGGAACAAACAAATAAATGCTAGGACTGCCGTGAACCACTCTTGTCAGGAAATAAAAATTAAAAATGACAGGTTTTCTCATGTAAAAAACAGTAAAGCAAAGGACCCTTTTTTACACTTTGAAGATTATTGGGCATTTGATGCTAGCCCCCTATTTTTATAGACCAATCAACACACGAGGGATTAGTTAATTAGTTGGTTACATACTCGAAAGATTATCCTCACTGTACATTGATCCATTTAGTCCATAAGTGCTCAGCTCCCTTCCTCAGTATCTTGTTCAGCATGTGGTGGCTGATGACATCAGTTTTGTGTTGGATTAATATTTTTCTTTGGTCCCTATATAGCTTGCTTGCTTGCGTTCACTAGCTGTGAACTCCAGCCTGAAGTCCTGTATGTCGGATAGAGACATCCTGTTAGTTAGTTTGTTAGTCGATAGATCATCCTCATTGCATATCAAACCATACAATCTTCTTTGGCTTCCTGCGTAGTGTTCTTGTTTGGCCACCCCTCTTTTAATTTGCTGTTCTCGCAGTCTGGCCATGGTTGTAGATTCACAGTCATCACTTGGTTCACGCAAAAGTCTTACTTCTCGTAGAGCATTCAGAATGTCAGCCTGGTCCATGGTGCGTCCGCCCTCCACAGTAGCCTTACCTGCGAGCTTATCAGCCTGCTCATTTCCTTGTACTCCTGCATGCCCTGGCACGAAGATGAAACTAATCTTTGCCAGCCGAGACCACTCCAGAGACAGCAACCATTCTCTTCGGATCCACCACATCTCTATCCTCTTGAGCATGCTCACTAAGTCGCTAAGGAAACATGCCCTTGTGAATGTCTGTGTCTCGAGCCATGTTATTGCTTTACTTACTGCCATGACTTCCATAGTCTGGCTACTTGTGGTCTCAGCAAAAGCAAAAGAGTCCTCCTTCACAATTCTCGCTCCGGCCTGAGCCGTAAAGGCCCATGAGCTTCTTATATGTCGGATGACCGACCCATCTGTGTAAATGACAGCATCACCGTCTAGCAAATTCTCGAAAATCAACGCTTGTACTTCGCCTCCACAGCAGCCGGATTTTCTTGTCTGCATTTTCTGTCTAGTTGGATACAAACTGAAAAGGACGTACAGAAATCTGATGGCACTTGTAACCACTCTTCGCCAGGTTCTAAGTCCTCAAGTGAACACACCCATTGAAGAATGTGTTCGGCTTGACCCATCCACGACCATCCTCTTTTTAACCTGCTGCCCTTCACCTTCATAATTTCACTGTGCAGTGGATATTGTGTGTTTGCGTTAACTCTGAAGTAGGCACGTGCTCTGCAAATTTGTATCCTGTCTTCAATGGTTGGAAAATCAAGAAGGTAGCACATCACCATGCATGCTGTATCTCTTGTACATCCAAGAATAATGCGCATAGCTTCATTCTGTATCCTTTCCATCTGTCAAAGACTCAGTTATATAGGAGTGAAGACCACCCTGAATGAGTGGTCTACCTCAAGTAGATTAGAGGTAACCCAGTGCTCCTACATGAGGGCAGGGTAGGTGATAGGAAGGGGAACTATCAAACAGTTCTCTCATGAGACACGGAGGTGTCAACCAGAGAGTTAGCACTCTGGTCATGGCATATTCACGCCAACGTGATAGACACGGAGAAGTGGAATGCCACTCAAGAGTAGACGGCTACTCTAAGCGTGCTGAGTGATGCAGCACGCAAAAGCCGAAGTACGCACAAGGTCCCGCCGCGTGCTGTGTAGTCACGCGGAGAAAAGAGTCAGACAGGGGACAGACTTCGTAGCGAGCGCATCGTTTAGTGTCGATGCGTGTTTCTTTAGCCGAGTAGATAGAGTTAGCAGTAGGGTTAGGAACGACTAGTGATAGGCAATTCTGTGTATTCGTGTGTGATTTAATAGCGACCGTTTTGTGCATTGATGTAATGTAAAGAGCCAGTGGCAATAAAATGTGTAATCAATTCCTCTCGTACGACTTACAATCTTTTTGTGTGGTGCGAGAGAAGTTTATCTCGTAATGCCTGAAGCATCGCTTGATGACAGGCTAGGATAAAAGTGGTGTCAGAAGTGTAGCTTGGACAATTGTTCAAGCTAAAACACTCACCCACGGCTCTAAAATAGTATTACTGTCAGTTAATCACAGGGTTTAATGTGTGTTAGTGAATAATGACGTGTGCAGACTAGAACAAGGTGCGAGCTGAGCTGTGCCCATCGTGACCGAATGTTTATTTATGCTTATTGAAAGGTTTTGTGACTTATGAACATGTTTTCTTCTGATTTGTAAGTATTATTATTATAGTTTTCTATCATTTATTTCTACAATTACTTATTTATTTAGGAGTATTTATCAAATATGATTCACGGCGGAGCGATACACAAACAAAATGAGCCGACAACAATATCGATTTTTCCAATCTAAAAATAGCGCTGCGCCTGTGACGTATCGCGACTGACAAACAGCTGCCTTACGCCATTTGCAATCAGCGACAGATTGTTTACAAATCGCCAAGCGGCTGCTCGCCTGAATCTTTGGCTTATATCAAATATTATTTGTTCATATAAGTTATTTATTGAATATATTTATTTATTTAAACATTATTATTACCTTTATAATTATTTCAAAGCATTTATCTAATTATTTGTATACCTTTTCTATTTGTTACTGTCACGATGGCACTACTTTCGCTATGCAAATCAGACTCGGTCTGCACAACACTTCCATAAATTAAACAAGATTAGTTAGGGAAGGCAGAAGACGTTAGAACGAAGACAGGACATTGACATTTAATATTAATTATACCACATTGTGTTGTCCGGGGGCATGTGATTGTACAAAATTGTCTAAAGTCATATGTCGTTTACAAATGGTTAATTATTGATGCTCTTGTAAACCAGGGAGAACAACAGCTGTTTAGAAGAATAACGCAAGGTGTATGTTGTAATGCCAAACGATTGGACCTGAGGTGCCAAACGATTGTACCTGATTGATCTGGAATGTTAAGATGAGTATACCCAAAGTATTTTCAATGCAATATGATTAATAATGCATCTCTTTTTCAGGGTGTAATCTAAGAGTATATTTTTGTACACAGGGATTTAAAAACTTAACATATCAATATACCTGAATAAAGGTTTAAGGGCCTATCAACTCTAGCTAATTACCCAACAACATGGCAACTTTAGATGATTTCATAAAAGCAGGCAAGGAATTAGAATACACAGGAAAGGAATTAGAACAATATGCTGATCAAAAATTTAAGGAAGCAAAAGATGCTGAAAGAGATGAACGTGCACGAGAAAGACAACATCAGAAGGAGATTGGAGAACAAGAAAGATAACACCAAAAGGAGATTGTAGAACTAGCTGAGATAACAAAACAAAAGGAATTAGAAATAAAACACAAAGAGGCACAATTAGGTGAAGAAACTAAACAGAAACAATTAGAACAAGATAAGGAGATTAAGCAGAAACAATTAGAACAAGATAAGGAGATTAAGCAAAAACAATTAGAACATGATAAGGAGATTAAGCAAAAACAATTAGATCAGGAAAAAGAATTAAAGCAAAAGCAATTAGATCAGGAGAAAGAACTAAAGCAAAGAGAGAGAGATGAAATGGCAAGAGTTAAAGAAAAACAAATACAAGTTGAATCAGAGACACAGTTAAAGATGAAAGGTATGGATGTAGATTCACACGTAGAGATCTCCGCTACAAAACTAAAAAGTCAGCAAGAAGAGAATAAATTTAATAAGTATAAAAATATTATTAAGCCATTCTGTAAAGAAGACTCCATATCAGCCTGGACAGAAAATGTCGAATATCAGCTGAAATACCACCAAGTACCAATCGATATGTGGGCTATGATTTACATGAAGAACCTTAGTGGGGAGCCCCTTAAAGTTATAGAATCAATACCAACTGATCTTAGATCTAACTATCAGTACATTCACGATAGGATAATGCAACATTTCTTACTTGATGCCCCTGGGTATCAAGTAGTTTTCAAATTTAAAACCAAAACCAAGTGAGACTTTCATCGATTATGTCTCAAATGTCCAAAGCGTGCTAAATAGATGGCTTAGTGCAGCAAACATAGGAAAAGACTTTGAAAAACTTAAAAATTTAATAGCCATGGATAAAGTCATATCCACAATACCATCTCCTTTCGCTAAATTCCTTCAGCAGTCAGACATCGAGACCATAGAACAATTTGAAAAAAAAGGCTCTGCATATTTTTCCTCAAACAGGGATATTTTTAAAACAGCAAATATCGACTCTGAAATAGTCTCTTTTGTTAAGGACCAAACTAAAAGCTATCGTAGCAATAAAAAACCATTTCAGAGAGTCGACAAGAAAGATCAAAAATTGCCTAAATGTGTCTATTGCCAACTGTTTCATGATACTTACTCTATGTGTGATAAATCACCAAACTGTCCGACACATCTTGAGATGGTCATTAAGAAACAACAAAACAAGAGAACGGCATACAGGCGTGCAGTCAAATGCTTCTTCTGTTCTAGCTACGGGCATTATTCAAATAAGTGCCTGGGCCGCCAACGAATGAAGACCAACAGTGCAGTGTTAATTGATACATCTTCTGATAGTGGTAGTGAGACTGAGTGTGAGGTCGAGAATGTATTACCATTCAACCAATGTGAAGATGTTTGTTGTGTAAACGATATTTTAAACTTTGACAGTTGTGAACGATGTCACCAATTTCATGCAGACGGCAAACTTACATGTGGACATATTGTAACATCCTCCTTTGAGAATGCAAACGCAGCTGTAGCCTCCAGAGGCAATCTATTGTTTCACTCTGCATTGGTCAATGATAAGCCATGCCGATGTTTGCTTGACAGTGGGAGCTCTATTATTGGTGTTAAAAAGGAACTTGTTAATCCAAAGGATTATACTGGTGACTCTGTAAAATGCCGTAAGTTTTCTGGCAATATAGAAACCTATCCTCTGGCAAGAGCCCGTATAAACACCCCATTCCTTTCTGGTACCGTTACATGTGCAATTTTAGACAACCCTTGTACGGATTTAATTCTTGGGTGTCTACCCCAGCTAAGGCACTGTACAGATGAAGAAATATCTGTCTGGGAGGAGAAGAATGGATTCACTCCAGTGAACAGTTCAGATATCCTCAAACATCACAGTCCTAACAAAAGTGCTAGACCCATAATACTTGAAACTGATCAAGACGTAATAGTGCTACTACCAGACAAGCATAATAAAATGTAACTTCTTGGCAAGGGCCATTCAAGGTGGTACGAAAAATTTCAGATGTCGATTATGAAATATCGATAAACGGACACTTAAAGATATTTCATATCAACATGTTGAAACCCTACTTTTCACGACAAGAGACAGAATTAGAGACAGACGGACACAATGCACCCACACCTATGGATGAGACGACAGACATACACAACGCAACTACACTAGTTAGCGAGACTGGCAAAGCCGACGATACGCATACACCTAGTGAGCATACAGAAAACGCACTTAGCACCACCACCGTACTGAATCAGGTAGACGACGACGGGATGGAACTACCTGTTCCAATTGTAGACAAGACTGCGACATTAGATTGTATACGGTTAGAACAGGGACTAACAGACGAGCAATGACGACAGACAATAGAATTAGTGACGGAATATAAAGACATATTTTCCGACATACCAGGTAGGATGGACAGGATCGAGCACTCCATCCTTCTTTCGGACTCTAAGCCTATCAAATGCAGGCCGTACTCTATCCCACTCAGCTATAGAGAAAATCTAAATAAGGAAATTCTTAATTTAGAAGCTAGTGGGATCATTCAGAAATCTACATCTGAGTACTCCTTTCCAATCGTCCTAGTCAAGAAAAAAGACTCCACAATTCGCCTTTGTGTGGACTATAGAAAACTCAACAATGTCACTAAGATCGACACAGAACCAATTCCTTCCTGCGAAGATCTTATTCTTGATATGTCCACCTCCAAAATCTTCTCTAAATTAGACCTTACTAAGGGATATTGGCAGGTCCCTATGCAGACTCAATCTATCCATCTTACTGCATTTTCAACACCTTTAGGTCTTTACGAGTGGCGGTTTCTCCCTTTCGGATTTCGTAACGCTCCTGCCACTTTCGTACGCTTAACTAGAGATTTACAACATGGAGTGACGAATACAGTGACATATATAGATGATATTTGTGTCCATACAGATGACTGGACAACACACTTACTGAAACTCAGACATGTCTTCGATAGGTTGCGACTCTTCAGTCTCACTGTCAAACCAAGCAAAGTTGAATTGGGCCTACAAGAAATTGATTTTTTGGGTCATGTCATTTCACAAGGACAACTAAAAACTGACAATAGAATTATTACTAAAATTATGAACCTGACCATGCCTACAACAAAGAAGCAGGTCAGGAGCCTTTTGGGTTTAGTAAATTATTATAGTAAGTTCATACCGAACTTAGCTGAAATCACAAGAGTATTTTCAAATGTTTTAAAAGCATCAGTAAAATTAGATGTCAAAGATGCATTATTAATTTCTGCATTGTCAAAATTGAAACTCCTATTTAGTAATGTACCAATCCTCCGTTTGCCTAATCCGAGGCTCGTTTATTATCTTAGGACAGATGCCAGCAGGATTTCCATCGCTGCAGTACTAGGCCAGTTTTATGATGGCATCTTCCATCCAATTTGCTACGTGAGCCGCAAGATCACACCTGATGAGTCCAGATATTCCATATCAGAGTTGGAAGCCCTAAGCGTCATCTATTCGGTGAGGAAGTTGCATCGATTTCTAGCGGGTGTTCACTTCGTAGTCCAGACCGACAACTCCCCAATCACGGTCATACAAAGTGGGGTGCATCGTAACGACCGCATCTACAGGTGGTCATTAATATTACAGAATTATACTTTTAGTATAGAACATATTAAGGGTAGGGACAACATTCTTGCTGATACCCTTAGTCGACCATCTGAGGTAGAAATACTGGATATTCCACATGAAAATGTATTGTAAGGAATGGTAATTTAGTACACTTAGAATATCCTGTGTAAAATATCCTATGTAATACATAGACATCATGATCAGGACTGTGTGCTAAAAACAGTGAAGCACCATGTGTCCGTAGACAACAGAATAAGAACTGTGCTCCAAGAACAAGCGAATCACCATGTGTACATAGACAGCTCGTTATTTACTATGCTCCATTTGTGTTCCGGTGAATCACCTGTGTTAATCATGGAAGAACAGTGTCAGAACAATGCATAAATAACAGACATGAATATACTTCTACGACACCAGCGGACTCTACGAGTGGAAGAATACCCATAAGACACAAGTATGACTGTGTAGTGTATTTAATATACCCAGGACAATTGTGTATATATAAACTATGCCAACGAAAGCAATTTCTGAACATTAGGGCAACCACTAACCTGAGGTAAATAAATACCATGTATATATATTTATTAATGTGATATGTATTATAACGATTTTAATATAGTGATAAATTATAGTTAGATTAGTTACTTTGATATAGAGTTAGATTAGATTTAGGGAATATAATAGATTTCTTTATTTTTTTTTGTAGTTAGATAAATCATTAATTTACCCACTTACTTAGCATAAAAGTAGATTAGGATAAGACTTTAAACTTAATAACAGCTAATTAAAGACTAGTATAAAAAGTTTAGATAGGAATAGTACCATGTAGTTCATTTCATTTAACTTTATTTCATTCCATCTTGATGAACACTTTAACAACCTCATCATTTAGGATTAAAAGTAGTTTACACCTTATAGGATTATACAAATGAACATACATCATTTACACCATTTAGAGTAAAAATATCAATCATATAATTGTTCATTTAAACATTAAAACATTATCTATAATTTTGTTACATTTCACATTACCCATTTCAGAAAGTTACATAACTCATCTCACATCATTTTCAATTTTTTTAGGTAGTTAAATTACTTCCCTTAAATTAGATTGATTTTGTACAACAAATTAGAATATATATAGGTATATAAGGAGTATTAGTATTGCAGTATAAGATAGTGTTTAATAATAGCAGGGTACAAACTATCAACCCTAGTTCATCCATGTAAATATTTTGTAAATACATGACTCGTGCAGCAAGTTACGCACAGTCATTAAGCTCAACTTTTTCAACCTGAGCCAAACTTGTACAGTGTCACTTCAAGGTGTTTAAATAATTGTGAGGATAAAAGATGTGTGACAGAAGTGTGAAAGTGAGAGAAAATGGAAAATATACAATGGAGAGTGAAGGCAACCAGCGGATTTTTTCTACCGCTCAACGCGACTTTTTATTATTTGTCTGCATCAGGCGTATGCTTTCAGTGTTGAAATGTACTGTCTCGAATGTATTTTGTGTAGTTTAGTATAGACCTTAGATAGAGTATTTTAAGTCTCATAAGATGGAAACGTAGTCACGAATTAGTGTTATACACTTGTTTGTGGCCACATTTAACTGAATTATGGCACTTGAAAACTAACTTACATACATATTAGAGATAGACACGCATGTTAAAAGTTAAATTATATTATAGGTTAAATCCAAACACGCAAACAACCAGGAAAACACACATGTAAAGTACATACATTTGTTAGAACAAAGGGAGATAACTCCGGGTCAGGGGACACAATAGACAACGAAACACTAACTTAACAGTGAAAGATAACTTTACACGCGGAAGCGAGATAGGTAAAGCCTGTCGCACACAGCTTGTGCAAGGGTTATTTAATATTATATGGGGGACATGAAGCAATTCGTGTGTTGACCCTAAGAAAGTCAACTTTGTATGGGTAGTGAGTTAATTTGCTATTTGAGGGCAGGTCTTATAAGACAATGGTCCGGTTCAGACAAACCTCTAATTAATATAATATTGCGATTGAGAAGAGGGCTCACGCCAACCAGACAAGTTTGTGGCGATTACCAGTAGCCAAGTAAAGTGATACTACATTGTGACAATAGTCAGTAGAGGTCTATTGAGTTACCCAGAACCAAGTTATCAATAGTCTTTGACAAAAATTAGATACACTAATTTTTAGAAACCTATTGCGTCACAACCATGAGTCAAAGTTTGTAACGCAACACAGGAGGGGAGGGTGTGTGTCAAAGACTCAGTTATATAGGAGTGAAGACCACCCTGAATGAGTGGTCTACCTCAAGTAGATTAGAGGTAACCCAGTGCCCCTACATGAGGGCAGGGTAGGTGATAGGAAGGGGAACTATCAAACAGTTCTCTCATGAGACACGGAGGTGTCAACCAGAGAGTTAGCACTCTGGTCACGGCATATTCACGCCAACGTGATAGACACGGAGAAGTGGAATGCCACTCAAGAGTAGACGGCTACTCTAAGCGTGCTGAGTGATGCAGCACGCAAAAGCCGAAGTACGCACAAGGTCCCGCCGTGTGCTGTGTAGTCACGCGGAGAAAAGAGTCAGACAGGGGACAGACTTCGTAGCGAGCGCATCGTTTAGTGTCGATGCGTGTTTCTTTAGCCGAGTAGATAGAGTTAGCAGTAGGGTTAGGAACGACTAGTGACAGGCAATTCTGTGTATTCATGTGTGATTTAATAGCGACCGTTTTGTGCATTGATGTAATGTAAAGAGCCAGTGGCAATAAAATGTGTAATCAATTCCTCTCGTACGACTTACAATCTTTTTGTGTGGTGCGAGAGAAGTTTATCCCGTAATGCCTGAAGCATCGCTTGATGACACCATCCTTTCTATCTGCTTACGGCTGAGAGTCAGGATTGCCATTGCTCAAAAACAAGAAAGGACCAGACCCTTGTATAGAAGACATAGATGGTGCTGCTTACAGTTTGCTGCCGCCATCATCCGCATCATAGCCAAACCCTGCTTGGCCTTTGTTATCACCTGGTCTATGTGCTCATTATAAGTAAGGCTTCGATCAAAACGTATCCCCAGGTAATTCATTGCCTGCGTTCTTTCCACCGTCTCTGAACACAGATTAACATTTGGTGTTGGAGTGTTGAGAATATGATTATTCAACGAGAACCATGTCACTGGTGCCTTTGTTGGGTTGACCATTGCCCCAGCTTCAACACACCAAGTACTTATGCGATTGAGTTCGGTTTGTAGTCCCACCGCAACCTGATTCCTATCCTTCCCCTGACGATACACTAAAACATCATCGGCATATGACAGTGTCCTCCCCGGTCCATTGATCTGCTCGCTGGTGATTCTCACAGTGTAGGCGTTTGAACAGTACCGGAGATAATGGTGATCCCTGTGGTAGGCCAGGATATATTGTTGTTGGTTCCGAAGTGCAATGGCCACATCTAAAAACTACTTTCCATTGGAAGAGGGCTGCAGTGATCCAATTAAGGAGGAATGGACTTATCTTGAGTTCAAGAAGCTGAAGCACTAAAAAATTCAATGGTACTCTGTTGTAGCGTCCTCAAGATCCTCAATCGCTGCAGCAAAGGTTTCAATGCCTGAGTGGAAACCTTCATAGACATCATGGGCAAAAACTGCTGCATTGGTCCAGTTTTCTATTTTTGGACGGTACCCTCCCAGGGTAGGTGGGAAAACACCTTGCCCCTCTAGCTGGCTTGATATTTTTCTAGCAATTAACTTCTCCAGCAGCTTGCCTATTGTATTCTGCATGGTTGTAACTTGATATCCCTGAATTTTTGTGTGGTCTTTGCCAGGCTTAGGAAAGGGAATCAGACAGCTGTGTAACCACTCCTCCTTGATACTAGCACTCCTTATACTGTTGTTGTACATGTCTACTAGTTTCTCTAGCTCGTTGTCGATACAGCTATTGATGTCGTCATATCTTATGCCATCTGGCCCTGGAGCACGGTTTTTTATCATCGAAGCACAGCCTTGATTTCTTTCACTGTCACTGTGTCTTCATCCGAAATGTTCTGACCCTTGCACCTGCCTGAGGTGACCTCCTTGGCAAGATTTCGGCCTCCCATGTTTGTCTGGCTACTCTGCTCTAGATAGCGTTCTTCTTCTTCTTCTTCTTCTTCTTCTTCTTCTTCTTCTTCTTCTTCTTCTTCTTCTTCTTCTTCTTTGCGTTCATCCGGAGTGTTTTTTCAGATGTGATTGCGGTGTGTCTGTTATGCGCCCTTGGGCCGAAACCCGTAGGCCAACACATCCGGCTATAGCGTGCTTTTTTGACCAGGTAGCATTCCTGGGAGACTCTCACTTTTGCGGTGCCATCTACAACCCAGCTGGCCAAGTTGGAACGGTCGAAGACAACGGTCATCCCTCAAAGGAAGGCAGGGACAGTCCATAGCATTTTCCGCCATCCAAGGTTGCTTCCATAGTTGCAGGGCCGACACATAGCGCCCTGGTGCTGGGCTCACCGAGGGAATCGTCACGTCCTGCTCATGGCTGCTTTAAATCCTCACTTCAATATATTGGGCTTTCCTTCACCTCGGGCCGTTCCCGCACAAGGCAGACCAGTCTGCAGACGGTATCCACTCAGCAAGTTTTTGGTTCGGACATGTGCTTTTCTTTGTGCCTATCAGAGCTGTTCCAGGCACGATGGACATTCGGAAAACTACCTAGTCAGAGCTGTTCCAAACAAGAGCGGCATTCGGAAACTGGGTAATCAGAGCTGTTCCTAGCACGAGAGACATTCAGACGAGACGTTTCACTCAGACGTAAATGCGTAGTGCCAATTTTTATTTTGCCACCCGTAGTACGGCACTTCTGGCTTCGGCGGGCATTTTTTAATGAGGTTAGCCTTCCTCGCGTTTCGAGGCACGTTAGACTTATTGTTGTGATGCCGCCCACATCTCAGCTGGTCAAGATAGAATGAATGGTCAACGACATCATGGTCAACCCTCAAGGGAAGGCAGGGGCAGACCATAGGAATTCCCTCACTATCCAAGGAGGCTTCCATAATTGCAGAGCCGGCACATATTGCTCTGAGACTGGGCTCACCCGAGGAGTTGCACGTCCTGCTCATGGCTGCTTCAGTTCCTCACTTCCATGTGTTGGGCATCTCGCTTGCCACTGGTCGCTCAAGCACACACCAGGAACAGTCAGACTGCGGGCGACATCCACTCGGTAAGCTTTTGCTTTTGACTTTGGACCACGCAATAGGTTCGCTAGCCGTGCGTTCCATTTCGTGTTATTGAGACGTTTTTCCACTTTTGTCTACACTCTCTATGAGTTAGATACAGACAGTTTAATAACCATTTCATTCGACTGGGGCACTTTTCTGACTTTTTGTACTCGCTCACGAGGTAGGCTACATGTGCTGCCGGCTCAGCACCTTACCTTCGTGCAGCAGTGAACGAGAAACGGCCAGGCCCTCTCATCCGGGAATCCCTCATATCCCCCAGCTGAGAGCCTTCGAACATGTATCAGACCTGAGCATGTAGCTTGCTCAGTATCTCACCTCTATTTTTCGGTAGGTGGGTATCGGCCCGGCTCTCAGATCAGAGGGTTTGTGGCTTTGAGGCGTTCAGCCACAACCCTCGACAGTATTGTCCGGACCAAGGTCTTCTGCCTTCATGTACCTGATTTAATTTTTTGACTGCTATCCTCAGCCTACCTGCAGAGCAGCAGGTTGTGTCTCTCTTAGTCTGGCCCCTATCCCATAAGCTGTCCGATATGTAGTTTTCATCCATCGGCAAGCAGATGGGGTCAATGGGACACGCAAGCTCCCCCACCACGGCAAGGTGGAGACACATCGGGGGAGTCCCAAGATAGCATTCAAAGAGGGCTTTGCCCTTGTCCTCGTCAGTCCTCTGCCAGATGAGGTCAGCACATTGGAAGTCAGAAATGCTCTTATTCTTGACTACCCCACTCATACTTTTATGTAGTTGCCAGAACAATTTCAGTGACTTGTCTGTGCTTACTCTTTGACATACCTCTGCTCATTTTTCACTTGTAACCACCTTAACCAGTTTTTTTAAATAGCTTACTTTTGTGTGCATCTCTCTTATAAGTGCATGCAGGGACTAGGGTGGCCAGCTCTGTTCTTCTTGGCATTTTGCCATCTCCTAACAGCACTGCGCTTATCCACCCAGGCCTTCTCCATCTTGAAATTCTGCCAAGGTGGCTGCTCCCAACTTTGTTTCCTGCCCTGAAGCTTTCTGCGCTTGTCACGTCTTATTTTACTCACCACATCTTGCTTTGTACTGTCATACTGGAAAGTCTTGACTGTTCTGCCTGGTTCTGCCTTTCTCCACCAATATGCTGCAAGGGTGGTGGTCGCTGCCATGGTGCCCTAGGACACCCCATCTACACACTGTAGTGAGCGAAGGAGAAACCTGCGCCAGGTCAATAGCACTGTCCTCATCGCCTGGACGGCTTGCTGTCCTGGTGTCACATCCACTATTGATACAAACTGGGTCAATGGTTTCAAGTGCAGTCTCGAGCTCCTCCCCCTGTGTGTTGGAGGAAATGTTTCCCCATGATCTGCCTTTAGCGTTGAAATCGCCACAGAAAATAACATTTCTCTTGTGACCTAATATGTCACTTAAGCACTGCCATTTCTGCGAATCCATACTCACATTGCGGACATAAACATTAACCAATACGAATGGTAGACCGGACTGAACTCTTACCGCCTGTATTGGTATGTCGTCACTGTCCCAACTGGACATGCCTAATTCTGATGCCACCACACTGTCATGGATGAGAATCGCCGTTCCCAGATGTCGTCTATTGTCCAACATCAGTGTGATGCCATACCGGACTGAGGTCTGTGTGAGTATCCGTTGTCCCATGTCTGGCTTATTGGTGTGCACACTGGTGGTTCCTCGCCATGCAGGCAGATACTGACTTCAGAGGAATCAGCGATCCTACTGACAGCCAGGACCCCGAAGGGACCTGCTGCCCAGGAAGCGCGACTAGGACGTGTCAGTAGGTCTTGGCCAGTACAGAAACTGGCTCTGGTGCCTTGGAAACACCTCTGCATCCCATCCCTATATAGCATTCTCATCTGGCTTCACTCCGAGGGCTAATAGCTGATGGTGGGAGTATGAATATGTTTGATGTATATTTCAGTTGAAGGATTTATCTTGCTTTAGTCTATGTTGTGTGATGTCTGATGTCAGTATGCTCTGGCGAGATGCAATGAAATATACCAGGCAATAAATCATGCAATCTATTTTTTGTGTCTTCATCGTTCAAAATAAACAAAATAGATATGATAAACATATATGAAAAACAGATATGATATACCGCGCCACCATGGAATAATCCACTGTGTCCCCAAAAATAGCTATGTAAAGACCATTCATGCTTTTGACGTCACTCATTCATTCAAATATCACATGAAAACAACAAACGCCATCTTATGTTCTGCAGAAAAGGTTATTCTAACATTCTATGCATAGCGATTGGTTGAAATTATTGTGACTTGTAAATAAATTTAATTATTTGGCAAAACGTAAGTAATTTTATTTTCTAGAGCTTATTTTCTTAATTTTACAATATTTTTGGATGGATATTCGAATTCTGCACCCATTTTAACATATATTTGGAGAGTTTCATTGCGAATATCACTTTATATATCATAAAAAAATATTTCTGTGAGTTGTTATTTCATCTTTGTGAATGAAACTCCAAGATGGTGGCTGCTGGTCGTGGAAACTTTTAACGCTCAAAACGTGCAATTTGAACTACTGAAGTTAAAGAGAATACAAGTTTAAAGATTATTAATAATTTATTTGTATACTTTTTAGGGGTGTACCGGATTTCGGCTCCGGCTCCGGAAAATCCGGAATCCGGCCATTTTTACAAATCCGGCTTCGGCTCCGGTCCAATTTTGCCGGATTTAGGCTGGATTTGTGTTGCCTAGTCACGTGAATTTTCTGTACATGTTTCATGAGGCCAAGCCGAATTTTAGGCAATAGCACAGTAGCACTTCCGGTTTACTATTTCTCGCTGATGTAAATAAGAATTTTAAGAAAAAAAACACTCATTTTGAATTTTAATGGTGCATTACTTCATGAGTTTGTGGGACTTGAATATTTCTTATTTTCGTAAATTTCTTTGGCCTTGCCCATAAAATAAAATGGCATCAAAATCTAAGTCATACAGCGCCGTTTGGGATTACTTCAAGGTTAAAGACGATGATTCAGCGAAGGTAATATGTAAGTTGTGTGACAAACAGTTGTCGCGTGGACGATCAGATCGCCCCAAAGACTTCTCAACATCATCAATGCAGACCCAATTGCGATCGATGCACAGGAAAAGCTATGACGGAATGATGGAAAAGAAAGCATCACTGGAGGCCAGTGTATTGGCGACCACATCTATGATGAATCTGGGACCGTGTTTGCACAAAGCAAGCAGCAGTACCCAGCAGTCAATTGTGCAGGCATGGGACCAGGCCAAAATTTGGGACATCAACAGTCCCAATGCTAAACGCATTCATGCTGCCGTAGCCCGAATGATAGCCATAGATATGGAGCCTTTTCAAGTAGTGGAACGACCAGGTTTCAGAGAGTTGATGCATACAATGGGAAAAAAGGTATGAATTGCCTTCAAGAAAGTACTTTGCTGAACATGTCATTCCTGACATGTGTAAACGTCTGAAGGTAAAAATTGCAGCAATGATATCTGACACTGATTACATATCATTCAAATCAGATACATGGACAGCTGAACACACCACTCAGTCATTTATGGGTCTCACTGGCCATTGGTTAACAGACTCCTTCGTACACCACAGTGTAGTCTTCCATTGTACTGCATTTGATGAACATCACATGGCCATAAACTTGCTTGCACATTTTGAAATGATGCTGGATGAGTGGTCAATTGCACGTGAGAAGTGCCATGTTGTTGTGAGAGACAATGCATTCAACATTGCCAAATGCTTTCGTGATGGCAGCTATTCAAGTGTTGGATGTTTTGCACACACACTGCAGCTGTGTGTGCGTGATGGTCTTTTGATTCAAAAGTATGTTGCTGGCATCATCAGTACTGGAAGAAAATTGGTAGGACATTTCAAACACTCTTCTTCAGCAACCAGTCGTTTGCATGAACTTCAAAATGAATTAAACCTACCACAACATCAGCTTATCCAGAACGTGACAACACGATGGAACTCAACGTTCTATATGCTACGACGTCTGTTAGAACAACGGCGCAGCATCAGCCTGTACTGTGTTGAAATTGATTCGGTAACTGGGCTAATGGCACAGCAGTGGGCAGTCACGGAGAAATGGGAGCCTTTACCTTTGGCACCAAAAAATTTAAGGAAAATCAACCCAAAAACCCCCCCTTGGGGGGAAATAAAAA
>JACEFZ010009699.1:0-31843 GCA_014155875.1 Cepaea nemoralis | reverse complement strand
GTTTTAAACCCCAAAATGAGGAAAAAAAGAAAAAAAGGAATAAGAAAAGAAAGCCCAAAAGCAAAAAGGGGGCAGAAAAAAAAAATTTAGAAGATTGACAGACCCCCTAGTAAACAGATTTAATGGTTTTGGAAAAGGAAGACTGAAGCGTAGCAATTTTGTAGAAACTGCAAAACGAAAGATTGGGGCAGACCCCATATTTAACATATCAACAGTAAAGCCCATTTACAATGCAACAATTTCCCAGCTTGGAGACAGCAGCAATGCCTGAGATGATAGAAAACATTCCTGGTATTGAGAAAAAGAACACTCAGAATGAAACCGAAAGAAGAAAAAAAACCCCTAAACTACATAAAAGAACATTACCCAAGCAGCAATTGGACCCATGCATATACAGATGGATCAGCCAAAATTAAATTTAAAATGGAGGGGGAGGAATTCCCCTTTAATTTTAAAAAAGGAGTGAAAAAAACAAAATCATGGCAACTGGAAAATTTTCAAGTAATTTCAAAGCGGAGGTAGAGGCTTGAAAATGAGAGAAATGCTCTTGATGGAGGAAAATAAAGAGAAGCAAATAGCTATCTTCACAATGAAAAGTCAGCTGTCTCAATACTGAAGAGAAAAACAGCACAGAATAGCTGACCTAAGATCAGCCACTCCATGGTCCTATGCAAGAAATCCAAAAAAGTTTGTAATACAGTGGATCCCATCACATTGCAGTATACCTGGAAATGAAGAGGCTGACAGACTAGCAAAAGAGGTGGACGATTACCACAGCCTGACATAGACATAACCTATAATGAGGCAAAAAGGTTTATAAAAGCACTTATAGAACCAAATGAGAATCAGAGCATCCAGGCCACCAGAAGGATGATGCATATTACAAACTCGACCGAAGAGAACAAGTAACAATCTTCAGACTCCGCCACAGGACATAACAGGCTGAAACACCACTTGTTCAATAAACTAAAGATAGGAGATACCGATGAATGTAATTTGTGGAACTGGTAAAATGACAGCTAAACATTTGCTGCAGGAGTGCCCAATATATGCAGAACAGAGAAAGATATTTTGGCCCACGCCTGCTCATTTGAGGACAAGCTCTATGGAGATATGAACAAGCTCAAGTTGACTACAGCTTACTTTAACTACATTCAGGTTATCATCTAAGGTGCATGAAGATGTATTTAGGACTGCCACACTTACATACCACAGGTATGTCGGTTAGAAAAGCGTCCCAGAGGCATGGAATGGAATATTGCTTGGATAGCACATCCATTACGTGGAAAGTCCGAATCAAAAGCTCACTGTGTGGTCTTCGTTAATGGTGGAAAAAGTGTCCTAGTGACACGAAATGGAATATTGCTTGGATAGCAAATCCATTACGTGAAAAGTCCGAATCGAAAGCTCACTGTGTGGGCTTCATAAAAGGTGGAAAAAGTGTCCTAGTGGCACGAAATGGAATATTGCTTGGATAGCAAATCCATTATGTGGAAAGTCTTAATCGAAAGCTCACTGTGTGGATGTCATCTGCAGACTGCATTCTTCTGGTTTCCGGAGGAACAGCCTGTGGTGAACGGAAGACCCAATATACGGAAGTGAGGCTAAGCAGCCATGTGCAGGACGTGACGTTTCCTTGGGTGAGCCCAGTACCAGAGCGCTGTGTGATGGCTCTGCAAGTATGGAAGCCTCCTTGGATGGCGGGGAATGTCCATGGTCTGCCCCTGCCTTCCCTTGAGGGTTGACCAGGGATGTCTTTGGCTGTCTATATGGCCAGCTAGGATGGGGATAACACCACAACAGTGAGATTCAAACGTCCTAAGAAACCCCGGGAAGGTTAACCCGGTCAACAAATGCCCGCAGAAGTCGGATGTGTCGGCCTAACGGCGCAAGAACGCAGCTCTGCTGTAAACAGGCACAACGCAGTCACATCCAAAAAAAAAATAATCCGGATGAACGTAGAAGAAGAAGAAGAAGAAGAAGAAGAAGAAGAAGAAGAAGAAGAAGAAGAAGAAGAAGAAGAAGAAGAAGAAGAAGAAGAAGAAGAAGAAGAAGAAGAAGAAGAACACCAGTATCGCGCAACACCCTCTAAACAGAAGTAGTAGTAGGCCTCTTTCAGTCCTGAAGGACTATAGAGTTGTGCCGCTTGGGAGGTGCCTGGCAGCACCGCTGGTGACTGTATAGTCCAATGCGAGAGTGACAATCCCTGTCACAGTTTCCGCATCTGTAAGACGAGGCAAGTCCCGCAGTAAGTGACTGCGCTTTGAGCCTGTGCCGCCTATCCTCAGTTTGTTGGATCATATTGCGCTCAAAGAGCACCAGTCCGTTTCGTACATCTCTTCTCCAGGAGCATCTGTCTGTTGCAACTCTCTCCCACGTGTCTGGATCTATTCCAATGGTTTTCATATCTTGTTTACACACATCCCTATATCGCATTTGGAGTCTTCCGGTTGGCCTCTTTCCTGTGGCTAGTTCTCCGTAAAGGAGATCTTTGGGAATACGTTCATCCTCCATTCGAGATACGTGGCCCAGCCACCGGAGGCGTCTCTGCTTGAGGAGGGTGTGCACTGTGGTAATATCTGCTCTTTCAAGCACCTGTTTGTTTGTTATGTGGTCTTTCCATGTTATGCCCAGGATACGTCTCAGACATCTCATGTGGAAGGAATTCAACTTCCTTTCCTGTCTTGAGTACAAGGTCCAGGATTCAGACACATAGAGAAGTGTGCTAACAACACAAGCTTTATATACTTGAGCTTTTGTACGCTCTGTTAATCTATTATTCTCCCAAACTCTTTTGGCTAGCCTGGAAAATGTTGTCGCTGCCTTTCCAATGCGTCTGTCGATTTATGTCTCTAATGAAAGATTATCTGATATTGACGACCCCAAATACACAAACTCGTGGACGACCTTCAATTTATAATTAGAAATTTTGATTGATGGGGGCGCACCAGCGTGTTGTTCCATCACCTGTGTTTTATTTAGGCTAATGGTGAGCCCAAAGTCTTTGCAGGCGGCTGCAAAACGATCTATGAGCCTTTGGAGATCTTCTTCTGTATGAGTTGTCAGTACTGCAACATCTGCAAAAAGTAGTTCTCTTACGCATTTTGATCTTATTTTGGTCTTTGCCTTGAGTCTTGATGGGTTAAAAAGATTGCCATCAGATCTTGTGTGGAGGTAGATGCCTTCAGTGGCAGTCCCAAATGCCTGCATTAAGAGAACAGCGAAGAAGATACCAAAGAGTGTAGGAGCAAGCACGCAGCCCTGCTTTACTCCGCTGCTGATGCTGAATGACTGGGATGTTGAGCCGTCAAATAAAATGGTTCCCTGCATGTTTTCGTGGAATGATTTCACGAGACTAACAAGGGTGGGTGGACATCCAACCTTTTCAAGGACCTTAAAAAGGCCGCTTCTGCTCACGAGGTCAAATGCCTTTGTGAGGTCGATGAAGGCAATATATAATGGCTTCTTCTGTTCTCTGCACTTCTCTTGGAGCTGCCGGAGTCAGAAAATCATATCGATGGTGGACCTGTTAGGTCTAAATCCGCACTGCGATTCGGGGTAGATTCTTTCAGCAAGAATGTGTAATCTTTTTAGGATTACTCTGGCAAAAATCTTGCCTGTAATGCTGAGTAGGGAAATGCCGCGATAGCTGTTGCAGTCGCTTCTGTCGCCTTTGTTTTTATAAAGGGTAACGATGTTTGCGTCTTTCCATATCTTGTGGTATTGATTTTTCTCTCCAGCAGAGCTGAAATATTGCATACAGTTCTGGATGATTGTTTCTTTGCTACATTTTAAAATTTCAGGTGGAATACTATCTTTTCCAGGTGCCTTGCCGGATTTGAGAGAGTCTAGTGCTTCGCTGATTTCTGTGAGGCAAGGTTCGTTATCCAGGGCATGCATGGCAGACTGTTGATCGATGGCTTCCAGAGCTTCTTCGCTGACAGTGTTATCCACTGAGTATAGCTCTGAGTAGTGTTCTACCCATCAATCCATTTGTTTCGCTCGATCTTTTATGTTTACCCCCTCAGTTGATCGTAAAAGGGCCATCTTATTTTTTGATGGACCGACAGCTTGCTTGATGCCCTCGTACATTCCTCTTATATTTTCAGTGTCTGCACAAGTTTGAATTTGAGCAGAGAGCTGTAGCCAGTACCTGTTCGCACATCTTCTTGCCATCTGTTGTACTCTATTTCTGGCCGTTCGCAATGCCTGCAGTGTTTTCTCTGAAGGTGATGTTTTATAAATTGAGAATGCATGTCTCTTTATCTCCAGGACTGGGAGCATCTCTTCAAACCAGTCGGTTGACTTAGTTTTCTTCTTGCCAAATGTTGATAGTGCTGTATTGTAGATGGTGTCGCGAAAATGACTCCATGGAATTTCCGTTTGTGGGGTCAGGCAGAGTATCCGCTAGAGCCTGCATGAACTTGTTGACCTTCTCTTTATTTTGGGTGCCGCTGGTGTCAATGCGTGGTCTTCCTTCTGTTCGGCTTCTGTAGATTCTCTTGGGCTTTATCTTAACCTTGCTGGAGACGAGTGAATTGTCGGTGTCGCAGTCAGCACTATGATAGCTGCGAGTCAGCCGTACATTGCGGAGGTTGCTGCGTTTAGTGAGCACCAGGTCGAGTTGGTGCCAGTTCTTTGATCTGGGGTGCCTCCATGACACCTTGTGTTGAGGTTTCGTGTCAAAGAAGGTGTTGGTCACGCACAGATTATGGTGGCTGCAGAATTCCAAGAGACGTTGTCCATTGTCATTGATCTTCCCAACGCCAAACTGTCCTAGACATGAAGGCCAAGATTTGTGGTCGGAGCCAACCCTGGCATTGAAATCCCCCAGGATAAAAAGATGTTGTTTCTCTGGTGTTTCACTGACTTCTTTGCTAAGGTCGTCATAGAACTTGTCTTTAGATTCTGATGCTGCAGTTAGTGTTGGGGCGTAAGCGCTTATAAAACTAACTGGGCCTGCCTCTGTCTGGAGTTGGAGCTTCAGTATTCTTTCAGTGCCATTACTTGGTGGTATGATGGAATTAAGCAGCTTGTTTCTGATAGCGAAGCCAACTTCATGCTCCCTGGTCTCTCAGCACGGCTTGCCATGCCAGTAGAAAGTGAAATCCCTCTCCTTGATGCTTCCAGATTCTTGGAGTCTGGTCTCTTGCAGGGCGACAATGTCTATCCCCAGTCTTAGTAGTTCGTTGTTTATCACTGTAGTTTTGACGGAGTGGCCATGGGGAGTCCTCTTGGTCCTATTCAAACGAGGACGAGGGGGAACATCCCCAGAGGCAAAGCCAGGGGAAACCAAGAGGACATGGAAGCAGTGTTACAATCAGGATGGGACAATCCGTCTGTATTGTGAGCCGTCGCTGACGCAAGTCGAGAGAAAGTCGACTGAACGTACAGGAGCGATGAGCCAACACTAGTTTCAGTCATGAGTAGTATGGTAGGGTGCATATGAGGTCGCCTACTGGATGAGGTGTTGATCCATGTGAGGATCCAATCATATCATCAACACGTGATGTTAATAGTTACTTCGCAGAAGCTCAACGCACGGTGGATGTGATGGACGTTGTTGCTGCAACAGGACTTCACAGTGGAATACATCAATGGTAAGGAGAATGTAGGAGCGGATTTCTTATCTAGATCCAACTCCAGAGGAAGAGGAATAAGTTGGAGGATCATAGGAATCAAAACTACAGAGATGAAGAGTCGACGCGGTCAACTCTCTTAAGAGGGGGCCTATGTCACGGAAAATACTGCAGTTTAATGATTCCTTGATAACTTACATATCAAAATACAAGGAAGGAGAAGGGTTAACAATCGTGTACTTCATTCTGAGAGGAGGACGAATAAAAGATCATTGACCGACACAGATATGAAAATAGGATACAGGTACGCGCAGAGGTCAGTGACTCCCGCTCATATCGGCCGACGGGAAAATGAACGGAGAATGCTTTGAAGTGCAAACGAGCGATGGACAGCGGACCAGCGTAACAGCGGAGAACGGAGCGCCAGGACGTATACGTGATTTCACTGAACTTTTGATGTTACGGGTACGGCTAATTTGATTGTAGATCAAACAATCAACGAAGGATGGGACACACAATATAAAAAGCTGAACATGGAGTTTATGTTTAGTGTGTGATACCAAACTGGACGGAAAGATAGAATTATGTGTCCTGTAATGAATAGAAATATCCTCCCTTGTAATGGGATAGAGTGCTTGGCTGCGGATAAATTTCGATTCGAGGATTTACATTAATTCTATAGAGGCATATATAAGGTATTAATATATTAGTGTAATAGTAGCATAGGGATATAGGTGTGTGTTATTAATGTGTGAAATTGCATTCGTTTAATCTAGTCGTGTAAACTTTAGTGCACTCAGAAATCGTATGTCCGTATGTTTTTCGGAGGCTTTTCAGTATGGCTAGAAAAGGACTATCACATAAGAAAATTATATTAAGCAGACGCATATCACCAGATTACCTATCTTCTCCACAGGTTCAAATCTCCCATTGAAATCATAGAAGAGATGAAGGTTACTACACTTGAGAAAATAAAGTACCTACTTAGAAACAACAAGAACATAGACATGTTGTAATATGAAGAAAAGATAACTTAATGGCAAATACAGAACACTGTATGCTCAAACAAATATACAACTAAAACCCTTAAAAGGAAAAGACGTTAACCTGTGGCAAGCAGGGATACTTAAAACTGCATGCAATTGCACTGTGCCGAAACATTAAACTTTGTTAACCATAGACATGGTGTAGAACAGTCATAGTAACTCTAGACAATGTTGGATAGTGGCGGTGTGTATTCAGAGGTGGATTATAATACCGACCAAACCGTGAAATATATGAACTTCAGTGACTTACCAAATCGGATTATTTTCTGGTGATAAGACATTGAACAGTGGTTTTCTTCAAGAATTGGATTAATTCTCGACTCAAGCAGGAGGAGATCATTCATGGTGAGATCACTCCATTTCTGTGTGTGCAGTCCTGTGTTTTGGCTGACAGAAAAGACGAGAAGAACTAATGCACATACGAGATCAACCGTCCTATCTTGCATTCACACTAGCAGACAATACCAATTCCATATACACAGTCCATACATACACCAGACATAGTTTTTCTTAATAAATCTTTTATTTATTGTTGAAAGGAACTGTTGTCTGAGTATGTGTTGAGAGAATAACAGAGAGAGTGAAAGAAATAGATATATGGAAGGGAAGACAGAAGGGAGGGGTGTAGACAAAAGTCAGTCAATAATCCCAACAGATAATAAGTTTGAAGATGTGCTTGTTGATTCCAACTCTCTCCCGGGAAAACAAGCGACAGACACACTGACAGAGGAATTTGAAACTCTGAAGAATGTCTTAAACCTGAATGGGTACTCCACAGGATTTATAATATAAATTGGCCAGAGTATTGTTTGTTTATTCACTTCATATGATATGTAGCCTCAGCAACTGACGAGATGCAGCGACATATGGCAGACACGAAATCGTGCAATATATTGTTCATGGCTTCTGTGTTTAAGTTCATTAAGCGAATGCATTGTTTTGATTGCTAACTTGCTTCATATAGACATACAAGATGGTTTACATCGTCAGTTTGTTTATAACAATCCAACTTCTCGAACATCCGATATCTAATATACAAGGTTTTTGCTTAAAATCTCTAGTTTTAGAGCCCCAGACACTTTAGGAAGTCTATCTAGAATAATTATATGGAAATATCAGGAGCCTTGAACTGAGCGTTGCTTTCTTTAGACTCAGAAATTTGGAAATATTAGGTAAACGAGACATGGAATAACAGGAAGCAGACCAGGTGGCTGGAATAAAACATTCGCAGATACAGTAAAACATATCAATATAATATGTGGCAAATTCTTCCCGGTGATGCAGCGTTGTGAATTATAATACATTGCGCATAAACATTGCTTTAATACATACGTATACATTTATTATAATTATACAAAATGTGATGCTTTCCATAACTGGACGTATTCTTGCTGCGCAATTTAAATAAATAAAAGCAGTGGAGTGCTGGGGGACGTGCACGACATTAACAAACGGATTTATAGTTCGCTGTCAGAAACACAAGCGTATAACATAATTACAGCGGACATGTCTGGATTATGTTCAGACAAAAGCGTGGTTATTGCGTTTAGCTCTTGTAAAATTGTCCAACAGACTTCGAATTTGGGGATAAACATGCTCAAGCTATTATGAACGAGCTATTGAGTTATTTAAGGGACGTGTATGTAATTCTCACTAGATCTCTATTATGAATGCATGAGGGTATTGAATTTCGGAGGAGAAAATTACTTCTGTTTTCTTAATATATAGATGGGATGAGAGAGTGGGCGAGTGCGAGAGGCCGAGGCAGAGAAAGAGAGAACGGATGATGATGGGGAAAATAATTCCCTATTTTCATTAATAATTGTTCATGGATAGACGTTCCGTACCGGCGGCCATTCATACAGACGCATGGCGTGAGCAGTTATGTCCCTCTGAGAACTCATTTACAACTCGTGATATATTTTAATAATGAGAGTCGTTGAATGTGCAAACAGGCGTTAGAGCTGGAGGGAGTTTTCTGAATTAAGCTATAACGAGACCAAGTTGTTAGAATATGTTTCTCAGTTAAAAGACCTGATTTATAATCCCCGGTGGGACGCAGGGGTGTTTCCAGGGCACCAGGGCCATGTTTTAAACTGGCCAAGACCTACTAACACTCCCAGGCGTGCGTCCTGGGGAACAGGTCCCTTAGG
This sequence comes from Cepaea nemoralis, assembly GCA_014155875.1. Lineage (NCBI taxonomy): Eukaryota > Metazoa > Mollusca > Gastropoda > Stylommatophora > Helicidae > Cepaea > Cepaea nemoralis. Next base: position 23,065 of record JACEFZ010009699.1, on the reverse strand, counting down.
GGTCCTGGCTATCGTAGTTGGATCGCTGATTCTTCCGAAGTCGGAGAGTATCTGCCTGCAGGGCGAGGAACCACCAGTCTGCACACCAATAAGCCAGACATGGGACAACGGATACTCACGCAAACCTCAGTCCTGTATGACATCACACTGATGTTGGACAACAGGATGTCTTCATCCGACATACAGGACTTCACGCTGGAGTTCACAGCCAGCGAACGCAAGCAAGCCTTCTCCAAGATCAGAAACTAACGAGGTGTGTAAGAATGGCCTTGGAACTTCCCATCTGCTGAGAGGTCTAACCAGGTCAACACAGCCCATACTGGCTTTCTATGATTAGGCCAACATTGGTAATATTTCCACCAGAGAAACTAATCTCTGGCAAGACAAACATTTTGTTTTCATTAATTAGAGGTGAAAGAAGCGTCTACAGTCTTTCTACTCTAATCTACACCTAACTTGAGTGACAAGTTGTTTTCTCCCTTCCATTTGTCCCATTTAAAGAGCCATGTGTTATTTACTTCTGATACTTATCACATGTTATGTTATTTGACCAAGGCGGGCAACAACACACCCCTAACCTGTTCAGTCCACGGCGACTGCACTAACCAGACTCATGAAATCCTCAGGCCAAGGCAACACCCCCCCCCCCCACCCCGCCCCACACGCGGTGCCCCTACACTGCGAGTTTCAGAGACAGTAATGGCAGTTTATTTGACTTATGCTTCGTTTGTTAACATTTCTGAGGTTTACAGTGCTGTTACAATGGTTGGATACGAACGCTGTCCACAGTCCGAAGGTGTGAGTTCAGATGTATGACAAAACTGGCTTCTGAAGCTACCTTTTAAGAATGTCTGGTTGGCGGTTGATCGAAGTACACCCATTCCTTCGGCCAGGAGCTGTCGTTGTTTGGAGGCGTCAGGTTCCAATCCCAGTGTGACCATGCTACAACTTTCATTGTTTGTATTTTCTTTGTGACTTCGTGTCGCTACTGCTTTCCTTTACTTCTATGAGTGCCTATGGATACATGTCTCTTTACTTTTAATGCTTTTTGGTATTATTCAGGGTGTGAATATTAGGTATCCGCTGTCTGTGGCTTTTAAAATCCTGATTACTGGTTTCGAAATCAGCCGTAGACGATTTGGAAGCAGAACACATTACGTTGAGTTTGTAACAGTGATGTGAGTGTTCGTTCATTCATAAAGCAATAGGAAACTACTGAGCGTAAAATTGTCTGAAAACATTGCAAACAAGCCAATAGGAGTTGACTGAGGGTCCTGTAAAGGAAATGCAACTAATTACATATTGGCTCCAGTGTAAACAGGCTGATAGCCGGCTGCCTGGCTGAGGGGTTAGCAGCTTTCTCCGTTAACCACGAATACTCTCGTGGTCGACGTGAGCGCACGAGAATTAGAAGTGGTTCGAGTCGCGCCAGTGACTTATGAGAGTATGGAGCCGGTCGCTCAGAAAGTTGTGGCGTGCTGATGAGCGTAATCTAGCCTAGGAATCAACATACAGCTGAAAGATGCTGGTGTTGACCGCAATATCCTGAAACAGGATGGAAACGCGGGAAAAAAAACACAAAATAGGCTGATAGGCATAGCAGGGAATGCACCTCTTGGTGGTAGTTTGCCTATGGAAACGGGGGAGGTGGTCATGCGCTTGTGGGACCAGGTGGAGAAGGCGGAGGAACAGATTGAGAACCCATATGTGGAAAGAATGAGATTGCGGGGGATCGGCAGGAGTTCTGGAAGAATCTCAAAACTGAGAGTGAAGACCAGGAGAACTTTTAATCAGATAGCGGTGGGAACGATCAGTAGTATGACTCTTCGCTGGCTGTTAAACGAGGGGACGGAGCACTTATGGGAATGTCCTGAGTGTAGTGATGACGGTTCTTAACTCAACTCAACTCCGTGCGAAAGTAACACACTTTTGATTTTATTGTGGCTTCTACCAGTTTGCAGTTGTGACCTTTTTGGGATTGGAAGAGTTAATCTTGTACACAGTCTGGCGATTATTATAGTATAGGCGGCCTTTAATTATCATCATCCTCATCATGTGCCAGGTCCTTTCCAAGAAGGTAGCTCTCATTACGGCCTGCCGAAAAACTGTTCGACTTTCATTAGTCCCTGGGCCTCATGCATGTTCTTGCTCACGGTGTCTTTACCATCCTGTGTCCACCTTCGTATGTGCGACCTCAACTCCACCGCCTGAACTGTTTTTTTTATCAGCTAGCTGTTACGTATAATATAGCAAAGTAGTTCTGTTTCCGAGACATTATATTTAGGCAACAGTATGCTATTTATAGTCCAGTTTTCATGGATGTTCAGATCTTGTAGAATGTCCGTTTATTTATTGTTGTTCATTCCCGGTTTTCTACTGATTTTATTGTAATAATTAAGTTCAAACGTTTCTATTTTCTACTTAAGTGATTGCGAAATAGTCCATTACTTCATATTATTATGTTCCCCAGACAAAAAGTATATTTCCTAAATTGGTTTATTTAGCTTAATTTAATTGCTCTCTTTCAGCCACAGATCATCAATGTATTCATCTGCATTCCTACAGTCGGTCCTTCTCCATCTCTTTCAGCCACAGATCATCAATGCATTCATCTGCATTCCTACAGTCGGTCCTTCTCCATCTCTTTCAGCCACAGATCATCAATGTATTCATCTGCATTCCTACAGTCGGTCCTTCTCCATCTCTTTCAGCCACAGATCATCAATGTATTCATCTGCATTCCTACAGTCGGTCCTTCTCCATCTCTTTCAGCCACAGATCATCAATGTATTCATCTGCATTCCTACAGTCGGTCCTTCTCCATCTCTTTCAGCCACAGATCATCAATGTATTCATCTGCATTCCTACAGTCGGTCCTTCTCCATCTCTTTCAGCCACAGATCATCAATTTATTCATCTGCATTCCTACAGTCGGTCCTTCTCCATCTCTTTCAGCCACAGATCATCAATGTATTCATCTGCATTCCTACAGTCGGTCCTTCTCCATCTCTTTCAGCCACAGATCATCAATGTATTCATCTGCATTCCTACAGTCGGTCCTTCTCCATCTCTTTCAGCCACAGATCATCAATGTATTCATCTGCATTCCTACAGTCGGTCCTTCTCCATCTCTTTCAGCCACAGATCATCAATGCATTCATCTGCATTCCTACAGTCGGTCCTTCTCCATCTCTTTCAGCACAGATCATCAATGCATTCATCTGCATTCCTACAGTCGGTCCTTCTCCATCTCTTTCAGCCACAGATCATCAATGTATTCATCTGCATTCCTACAGTCGGTCCTTCTCCATCTCTTTCAGCCACAGATCATCAATGCATTCATCTGCATTCCTACAGTCGGTCCTTCTCCATCTCTTTCAGCCACAGATCATCAATGCATTCATCTGCATTCCTACAGTCGGTCCTTCTCCATCTCTTTCAGCCACAGATCATCAATGTATTCATCTGCATTCCTACAGTCGGTCCTTCTCCATCTCTTTCAGCCACAGATCATCAATGCATTCATCTGCATTCCTACAGTCGGTCCTTCTCCAACTCCTTCTGAACATTTTCCAATTCTGTTAATAGTGGAGCCCAGGTATTCACAGTTTGTGACACGCTGTCATCATCTACATCATCATCATGTTCTTTGCAAAGTGCCGTGAGAGTGCTTGTCTCCCCACAGATCTCGCCCCTTGCTGTTCTGGATCAATTGTATCGACGGCCTGCGTCCACGCCATCGTCTTAGTCCATTAAGCATGATTTCTCTCATTCTGCCGATCCCCCCATTTATCGTTGGTCTTTCCAGATTTCACGATATTCTCAAATGCTTTGTTTCATTGCATAACAAGGAAACATTCTTTGTCATGTTCCATAGCTCTACTTTCACCATCCGCTTCCAGACAATCATTGTTAGTTCCTCTAACCCTACAAGGTATTCACAACATTAATCTCAGAAACGACTACTCCACTGCCTGCAAGCTCTTCTGAGTCAGTCCGTTTACATTGCATCATTAACTGCAACACAACATAACAGTTTCCGTATAACATTTCAGAGTTCTCTTTTTGACAATACATTTTTATTTCTGAAACGAAGATTGGGCTTGACCTGTTCTGCTCTTTATCTCTGTCACGCATCTTCCGTTGGATGTTATGATTCATGAACTTGGTTAAAATATGTCCCTCCATTATATCACATTATGGTGTTATCTTTATCTTCGATATAACCGTTGTTTCTGTTTTCTTAATATTCAAGTAAAGGGATGGAGCATATAAAAAGATATCTTGCATGTAATGAAAGTGATCCTTCGCAAAGTGAAAAACAATCTTCATCGTTATGTCCCACTGGACAGTTCCCTGACAAACCTCGAAGTCGCCACAACCTCCTTGTAATTACAAAGCACCCAGAATACAGCACGACCCACGGGCAAAGATGTAAATGTCGTAATAATACTTTCCTTTTTTAAGTTTCTATACAATTAGTAAAAGCTTGAAAGCAACGGAGATGTGGTTCTTGATCAATAACATTGCGAGTACCCTGAACTGCCAGAGAAACTCACACAGATTGTCAGGACGAGGCTAATGATAGTATAACATTATAAACAACTAAACGAGGGTGTGAAGCTCATGTTTGTCGTCTCGCTAAGTGAGGGAAAGATTGGCCAACTATTCCTCTGTGCATTCAGGCCTGCACAGTGTGATGGCCCCATCACATCACACAACTATCGGGGCTAACTGTATCAGAAAGAGCCACACGACATTCTTTGGTCATGTAATGAGAAGAGGGGCACGCGAAAATATCGTGGCTACTGAATAGATGAGTAGGAGACGAGGCGGACAGAGAAATGAGATGCTGGATGGACTGAGACGGAGGCAGGGAGGAATGTCAGCAGCAGAGTTGATCCAGAACACGGAGGACAGAGATCTGTGGTGAGACATAGGCCTGTTGATGGGTACATGATGATGATGATGATGATATAAGACTGATATAATTAGATCTAGTTTAACGTTTGTTTTAAACGCAGACACAATCATCATCATCATCATCATCATCGTCATCATCATCATCATCATCATCATCATCATCATCATCATCATCATCATAATCATCATCATAACCATCGTAGTCATTACCAGCAGTGATAGGCTCACTATTATCATGATCCTTGTCGCCTTCCTCTCTAAGCTATACCAAATCATTCTAGTCTGAATTTCTCCAGAAAGTTCTGCTAAAAATACTTTTGTCTTTCCAGTTCTTTTCTTGTAATACGGTGTACAGTTCTTAGTGTATATTTAATTAGTACCTTTCTTGGATTAAAAAAAAAATTGATAAAGCTGTGCTGACCACAATTGGTTCTTTCACACAGCGGTCATTTGGACTTAAATGTTGACTTCTCGTCCTTGACTTACGGACGTAAATGTCAAGTAACTCAGAAGTCGGAGTGGGTTAGTCTGATGACTCTGGTAATAAGGAAACCTAACCCTCATGCAAAAACAAAAACAAAAACAAAGCAAAAAAATACAAAACAAAAAAAATTACAGTGTACTCACTAGTAGTAGCATTTGTGTGGACTACCTTCATGTCCATGAATCATGATCGCCAATGCCTGCTTGCGATCTGGCTCCTAAAGAGGAAGAAGAAGAGGAGGAAAAGGAAGGAGAAGGGGGAAAAGAAATAGATGTCGTGTCAGCACTTGTGTGGACTACGGTCGAGTTCAAGCCGATCAAGCGCAAAAAGTAAAGCGGTCATATATATTCAGTGGGTTGAGGAGTAGCTCAGAAGTTATGAGCACATTCGCTTCTGGCTCGCGCTGGCCTCGTTCGAGTCACTGCGGGGTCTGTCTAAATGTTTACAAATAGGACAATCATGGTATATCCCCCCCCCCCCTCCCGGGCTGGTCTTGAGGTAGTGAATGCGACATCTAGATTTCTGGGACAAGCGCATAAAACTAGGACTTCTGACGTCTAGCCTCCTGGGATAAGCGCGTAAAACTAGGACTTCCGACGTCTAGCCTCCTGGGATAAGCGCGTAAAACTAGGACTTCCGACGTCTAGCCTCCTGGGATAAGCGCGTAAAACTAGGATTTGCGACTTATAGCCTTCTCGGACAAGCACGCAAAACTAAGACATCCGACGTCTAACCTTCTCGGACAAGCGTGTAAACCTATAACTATGTCATCGTTTGCAGGCAGCAGGTCACTACGGCTGTCAATTGTTATATTGTCTCTTACGTCTTGTAATAGGAAGCGCGTTAACGAAGCTGATAGGAAAATGTGCTGATAATGCCATGAGTAGGGTTAGAGGCCTGGGGCGTCATCGCTTACTAAGTGAGGACAAGATTGGCCACCTATTTTTTTATGCATTCAGGCCCACAAAATGTGATAGCCTACCATATCACAGACCCACAACAAGAAACAGATTCGAGACAAATTTATTGTTCTATATCCTATAAACTATATTTTTCTCTCTACATTTATGAGTGCCAATCAATACCTATGAATCTATTTGGCATTCTATTTTAATAACCTAAATAAATTTGTGGCATGGTCGAGACAGAAACACGGAGCTGATCCACGACTCTGGTGATTGAGTGAGATGGCAGAACATGACCGCCCACGCTTACCGGCATGGCACATGATGGATGGATGGAAATAAATTTCCCAACAATTGACAATTCTGTGTACTGGAACATGGCGGACACGTTTGTTTAATTGTCGCTTCTAAAGTGAGTCGTTGTCGAATCTTCGTGCTAAAATATCATTTTCCTATCGAGTACATTGTAACTGCAGCGTCCAAATGTCCCCTTGAGGCTTATTATATTTCTGTTAAATATTCATGAATGCGCGTCCTCAGCGCCGGTCTGAGATCAAAATGGGAAAATGCATCCATAAGCATTGCCCTCTGACGGCTTCACTTATAACAGTGTGCTTCTTTCTCTGTCCATGACCACTTAACTGCTGATTAGCATTGGACACTACCTCTTAACTGTCAGCAATAAATGTAATCATGGTTCGGGCGGTCCCAGGGAATCGATGTTCTCATAATGGAATCGTTTTACTCGTGCATTTCTTCCTACAGTTAGTATCTGTCAATTAGTAGATATGGAGATAGAACTGCTTGTGTCGTAGGTTATTGTCAGTAGTTGGAAAGAATCAGATATCTGCTATTTGTCTATGTAGTTCGAAGGACTAGTATATCTGCTAATTTTCTATGTAGTTCTAAGGAATAATATGTCTGCTAGTTTTCTATGTAGTTGTAGGGAATAATACATCTGCTAGTTTTCTTTGTGGCTGAAAGGATATAGATGTTTACTAGTTTTCATTGTAGATGGAAGGAATAATATATCTACTAATTTTCTATGTGTTGGAAGGAATCAGATGTCTGCTAGTTTGCTCCTAGTTGATCTGCTAGTTTCTGTACTATTGGAAGGGAGCAGATGTCTACTAGTCTGCTGTGCAGTTGATAGTTTCTGTACTATTGGAAGGGGGCAGATATCTACTAGTCTGCTGTGTAGTTGTTACGTCGCAGCTATCACAGAAAATACTAGTTTGCTGTCTTGTGGTTTACATCCCCAAGTCCAGGACGAGAAACTGACATTTCAGTCCAACTGACCAGTGTCAGTACACCGAAAGTTTAAGAACGAACGTTCTTGTCCATTCTGCCATGCTGACCTTCTACTAGGGATAGGGGAGTTGTAGTTTTTGTGAACACTGTTGATGGTTTGGTGAACAGAGACAAAACTAATGCTGAGGTATTGAGTACTGCGTGTGTTACGGATCAATAATCAAAACCATAAGAAAAAGATAAATGTTATATAAAAGGTATGTCAACAGACAAGATGCAATAGAGATGTGTGGAACGTACCACACAGATGTATGGAGACAGCTTCATCGGCTGGGTAACAAATAATAATATAAGCAAGACAAGTTTCATCAGTATATGAGATGGTAGAGTGGATTGGTGAATCATGATCGCCATTGCCTGCTTGCAATCTGGCTCCTAAAGAGGAAGAAGAAGAGGAGCAGAAGGAAGGAGGAGGGGGAAAAGAAATAGGAGGAAGAGAAAATGAAGAAGAAGAAAAAAACAGAAGAAGAGTGGAAGGAGGAGAAGACATATAAGTAAATAAAGAAAGAGTATGGGAAAAAGAAGAAGAGGAAAATGTAAAAGAACAAGAACAAGAAGAACAAGAATAAGAAGAACATGATTCTTTGGCAGGGCACACGCGGTCCTTATTAAAACTGCCAAATTGAAAAACAAAAAGAAAAAAGAAACCTTCTTGGAATATACACTTTCTTACAGGGGCAGGTGGTATCTATTTTGACCTGCACACTTAATCCTGGAGTCGTCGTGTCGACATATGTGTCGCAGCTTGAGAGAGACGTTACGTCTGTGATCACGAAGTCACTCATTGCAGATAAGGAGAAAGAATATGTGTGTGTGTGTGTGTGTGTGTGTGTGTGTGTGTGTGTGCGTGCGTGCGTGCGTGCGTGCGTCTCTGTGTATATACACGTGCAAATAGAGCTTCTAAAGATGTCAAAGGTCAGAATGGCGAACATAGAGGACCAATGACCGCCTATGTCTCAAACATTCACAATCATCCTGTTGGTTCCAACCTACTCCAGGCTCTCTGGTCACATAAGCGGGCAAAATGGTTATGACTGTTTTGTCTTGGTGTGGGTGAATTGACATATGTTTGTACTTGGATATCATTAACTCCGTAAAGGCAACATATAGAGACATGAGCTGCGGAGTCCTTCTTGAAGGAAAACTAACAGTTAGTTGCATATCCTTTACAGGACGTCGCATTCAACCCCGGCATTTTTTACTGATTGTGTTTTCTTGGCAAGTTTACGCTTAGTAGTTTAAAACTTGCAGAGTCGTTCGAAATAGAAATAGGACTGAGACATGGATGCCTTTTGTCACCTTTATTACACTTACCGACTTTAGGTTGTATTATAATGACAACAATAAGTACCCTTAGAACTGAAACTCAATGGTCTTCTCTAACTAGACAGCTCGATATCATTGACTTTTCTTATGATATTATCCTCCTGTCGCAAGATGCAAGATGAATCAAACACATTGGATAGGCGGTAACAACAATTAGGTCTAAACATGTTTAAGAGAAAACACAAACATAAACAGCGCAAATCAAACAAATGATAACCCAGTTTCCATTAGTGAACCCTCATTTCAAGAGGCAGAATCATACACACATTTAGATAGTACTGTAGACAAAGATGGGAGAATAGATATACATATTAAAATAATAATATAAAAAGGCAAGAGTAGTTTTCAGAGCACCAGGACATTTGTGGAAGTCGAAAGAAATTAAATTTAACACTGCACTTAGAATGTTCGACTCTAATGTGAGAACAGTACTACCGTATTGATTAGAAACACGGCTAACGACTAAACTGATTAACAATAAACTAAACATTTATCAACTGGTGATTGGGTAGAACAGGACTAAAAGGTATAAGAGAATCGCTTGTGTGGAGCTCGAGAAGAGAACAAAAAAAAAGTATGTCAGAATCACTTGTGTGGAGCTCATGAAGAGAACAGAAAAAAAGGTATGAGATAATCACTTGTGTGGAGCTCATGAAGAGAACAGAAAAAAAGGTATGAGAGAATCACTTGTGTGGAGCTCGTGAAGAGAACAGAAAAAAAGGTATGAGAGAATCATTTGTGTGGAGCTCGTGAAGAGAACAGAAAAAAAAGGTATGAGAGAATCATTTGCATGGAGCTCGTGAAGAGAACAGAAAAAAGGTATGAGAGAATCATTTGTGTGGAGCTCGTGAAGAGAACAGAAAAAAGGTATGAGAGAATCATTTGTGTGGAGCTCGTGAAGAGAACAGAAAAAAGGTATGAGAGAATCATTTGTGTGGAGCTCGTGAAGAGAACAGAAGAAAAGGTATGAGAGAATCATTTGTGTGGAGCTCGTGAAGAGAACAGAAGAAAAGGTATGAGAGAATCATTTGTGTGGAGCTCGTGAAGAGAACAGAAAAAAGGTATGAGAGAATCATTTGTGTGGAGCTCGTGAAGAGAACAGAAAAAGGTATGAGAGAATCATTTGTGTGGAGCTCGTGAAGAGAACAGAAAAAAGGTATGAGAGAATCATTTGTGTGGAGCTCGTGAAGAGAACAGAAGAAAAGGTATGAGAGAATCATTTGTGTGGAGCTCGTGAAGAGAACAGAAGAAAAGGTATGAGAGAATCATTTGTGTGGAGCTCGTGAAGAGAACAGAAGAAAAGGTATGAGAGAATCATTTGTGTGGAGCTCGTGAGGAGAACAGAAAAAAGGTATGAGAGAATCACTTGTGTGGAGCTCGTGAAGAGAACAGAAAAAAGGTATGAGAGAATCATTTGTGTGGAGCTCGTGAAGAGAACAGAAAAAAGGTATGAGAGAATCATTTGTGTGGAGCTCGTGAAGAGAACAGAAGAAAAGGTATGAGAGAATCATTTGTGTGGAGCTCGTGAAGAGAACAGAAAAAAGGTATGAGAGAATCACTTGTGTGGAGCTCGTGAAGAGAACAGAAGAAAAGGTATGAGAGAATCACTTGTGTGGAGCTCATGAAGAGAACAGAAGAAAAGGTATGAGAGAATCATTTGGGTGGAGCTCGTGAAGAGAACAGAACAAAGACCGCTACATCAAAGGGTGCGGAAATGACGCTGGCGCTGGGCAGGGACATGTACTGAGCAATCCTGAGAATAGTATAACTATGACCACCTTTGTCTCGAACCCACAATGCACACAAAATAGAGGAAGACCCCAAACAACACTGATAAGACAATCAAAGATAGAAATGAATCATGTGCGGAAGACATTACAAGATCTGTAAGGAATAGCAAAAGACATGCCGGCTTGGCGTGAGTTATATAAGAGCCAATGTATCAGTGAGCGATAACGAACAAAAGATGAAGTACCTGCTTATCAGTCCACCGGATGTTAAGGATAAACGACATATTTATGACTGTCAGTTTCTTTCTAATTGATTTTTTAGTGTCCACGGTTCACCGGCATACAGTAGGGTCAGCATATAATTTCCTGAATCCCGTCCTCTAAAATTACTGCAGAGTTTAGGAATTGCCATCTTCCCCCACATCTTGACGAAGGTAACATCCTAATTTCAGCTCTAGGTGGTAGAGGATGAGAAATGCAGCATGGTATGGCAAAAGCAGATCTGGGAACCGAGTATCCGCCAGGATATGTGGACAACTCTGCAAATGAATAGAGTAGGGCACTCACTTGCCCTGACAGTTGGAAATTGCTGTCAAAGGCAGACAGATAAAATATCCGAATCTAAATATGGAAGACAAGGAAACACTACACCATTATCTTCTCACGTTTTGTGTAAATGAATTTCCGCGGACAAACAGCATTCTTTAGTCTCATGTGATGAGATGGATGGTATTGGAAAATATCATAGTGATTGAAACGACCAGTGCGAAAAGAGGCAAAGGTAAACCGAGAGAAATTATGTTGGATGGTCTGAGACGGTGGAATGGAAGAATATCATCAGCAGGGCTGACCCAGAACATTAGAGATCGAGATCAGTGGGGCGAGAGACATGACGATGATAATGTGCAGGGATAAGTTACACAGAGTTCATTTCTTCTAGTGAAATTATATCTTTCCATGTGTTATTTTGAATGTTATCTTATGTTTTGCATTTCCGAACTTTCGTTATAATTGAACTAAGATAAATCAATATATGTCTGTCTGTCCCTCCACTGTACCCCGTTTGCTGTTACTATACATTCTGGACGCTTTATTGCGTCGTAATAGTTGCATTTGTGTTTAGTTGTAAATTAGGGAATATTCTCTGCAATTTATCGTTGTCAATCCAGGTAAGGGAATGGGTTCTTAAGAGCTATACTGAGCCACACTGTATGTACGGAAGCGAATTATGGACAGTTAGCAGACGAGTGAGCAATTATGGAGGAGCTGTGGGAATATGGACGGATAGAAAAAGCAATCAAGATATCTTGAAATACGTTAACCCACAAAGAGGAATTACTACTGGCATCACAAAACCACATCCACATTCTTTTCGAATGTCTTGAGAAGTAGAAAATTGGAGTCTGGTGACACAACGGGAAAAATTTGGCAGAGAAAAACAAGGGAGGGTGTGAGGAAGGAACAGTAGACACCAAATGAAAAGATTCCGGCCAGTTTGATATTATAGCATGTAGAGTCATCGGTATCAGAAACGATAGGCAGTTTACGAGACATAAGGCTGTGAACAGATATGATCATCAACGTCACACGGCATGGAGGGTCATCGGTATTAGAAACGATGGTCAGTACACGACACATAAGGCTGTGGACAGACATGATCAACAACGCCACACGGCATGGAGGGTCATCGGTATCAGAAATGATTGGCAGTACACGAGACAAGGCTGTGGACAGACATGATCAACAACGTCACGCGGCAAGGACGGGTCATCGGTATCAGAAATGATTGGCAGTACACGAGACACAAGGCTGTGGACAGACATGATCAACAACGTCACGCGGCAAGGATGGGTTTAAAAAGACAAGAGGATCGACTTCATTGCACTGGTTGTTATCCCATATGGCTAGGTCTCTTTCCGCAGGGCGATCTTCCGAAAGCCTCGCAAAAGTCACTAACGCAGTAGCTCCAGCGAAGACCTCAAGAAGTCTCCGGGAAAATTGCAATCGTGAAACGAACGATGTAGCCCGTAATCGAAGCCACGACTTTCGGAGCACCAGACAGCGGGGTAACATCTTCGCCACGGAGACTCCACGTCTGTCTGTCTGTTTATGAGTCAGTTTTCTTCGTTTTTCATGTCTTGTAACATTTCAATATGTTCTTCTTCTTGGTTTATGATATTCTAATAATTTGTTCAGTAACATTTGAGCCAAATACCCCACTTTTCTTCATTAGTGCTTGCGAAATGGTCCAAGATTCATATGTCGCTACTTTATCTCTTTTACATCTCACTATATGTTCGGTGTGCAAGGAAAAATTAACTAGCGAGACAGCTCAGACCTTCGTGATGACTTGTTTATTTGAACCGTTATGTCCATCTTTAAATATTAGGGGCGTTCTTTTGAAACCCGTTCCAGTGGCTTTATTACAGAAGCATGAAAGAAACATTAACAGCTGTGGTAGAATTAAACAAAGCATTCATTTTGAATGAATTATGCACCATGGGTTGGTCAGAAGAAGTCGCCGTAGGCATTCAGCCAAGCATCCCATTGCTTAGGTAGGCGACGAACGCCGTCCGTAATAAAGGATTGTGGTTGCTCACTGAACCAAGTGTTTACCGCGTTCATTACGTCTGCATCTGTGTGAAATCGTTGCCACTTGAGAGCTTTTTTTAGAGGTCCGAACAAATGAAAATCACATGGTGACAAATCAGAACATTAGGCTGGATGTTGCAGAATTTCCCACTTCTTCCTTGCTAATGCTTCCTGCACAATCTTTGTGACATGCGGACGAGCATGATCGTGCAACTAAATCACACCGCGAGAAAGCATGCTGGGTCGTTTATTCTTGATGGCTTTTTGCAGCTTGTCTAGTGTTTGCAAGTAGTGGGTAGAGTTGATGTTGACACCAGGTTCTTTAAAGTCGGCCAACAATAGCCCTTCATGGTAAAAAAATGCGCTCAGCATAACCTTACCAACGGAAGCCTGTAACTTGAAATTTTTGGCTTTTGGTGATCCAGCATGCTTCCATTGCATGCTCTCTCTTTTGCTGCTCGGCTCAAAGTGGTGACACCATGATTCATCGCCTGCCACTATGCGGAAGAGAAATGCATCACCCTCCACTCTGTAACGCAGCAAGTGACTCAAACACCATCCAGTGCGTTCCTCTTTTTGGTGGTCGGTCAACATCCGTGGTACCCACTGTGAACACATCTTCCGATATTGCAGTTTCTTACGAACGACCTTTTGAATTGTCCCAATTGACACATCAAATTCTTTCGCTAGCGAACGTATGCTTCGACAACGGTTCATCTGTACTGATGCATCAATTTTGGCGACGGTTCTTTTTCTGTTGCAACAATATGCGATTGACCCGGCCGTCGAAGATCTGTCGTGAACTGACGTCCTTTCCGAAACATTCGTGCCCAGTCTGTCACTGTTGTCTTCGACACACATTTGTTACCATACGATGCCAGCATTCTTCGATGAATGTCCACAGGTCGATATCCTTCAAAGGAAAGAAACTGAATCACCGGTCTTTTGGCTTCTTTGGACGGATTTTGGATCAACGGTCAGAAACAGAACCAATGCATCAAGGAATGATAAGCACGTGCTCTTTTATTCATTGGTCAGTACTTATCACATGACTACGACATGATCATGTTCAACGTACGCAATTACGCGCGGTGCGGCACGAACGGATTTCAAATGAACGCCCCTTATACATTCACATGCTGTCTAATGCCAACACACACATAAACACCATCTACATGTGTATATCTTTGGATTTGAGCAATTGAGTATTTTAGTTTGTTGTATAGTACACAGCGCAAGTACATCAACGCAGTGAGACGATTGTTCGATTCCTGGGCTCGCCGCTCTCTAAGGGAGAAACAGACTGGCCACCTTTTCCCTTTGCATTCATCCTTGCAAACTGTGATTGTCCTACCTTGCATACATCCCTGTAAACTATGAGTGTCCTACCTTGCATTCATCCTTGCAAACTGTGATTGTCCTACCTTGCCTTCAGCCTTGCAAACTGTGATTGTCCTGCCTTGCCTTCATCCCTGCAAACTGTGATTGTCCTACCTTGCATTCATCCCTGCAAACTGTGATTGTCCTACCTTGCATTCATCCCTGCAAACTGTGATTGTCCTACCTTGCCTTCATCCCTGCAAACTGTGATTGTCCTACCTTACCTTCATCCCTGCAAACTGTGATTGTCCTACCTTGCCTTCATCCCTGCAAACTGTGATTGTCCTACGACATTACAGACCCATTGCAGGTTCCTGGTTCGGGACTTGTTGTTGTTGATAATGTTTTACACCGCAATTGACTACGAAAGAAAAAGGACTCTCTCTCTCTCTCTCTCTCTCTCTCTCTCTCTCTCTCTCTCTCACACACACACACACACACACACACACACACAAGCAAACGAACGCAGAAACACATCATCATCATGTGCCTTGCCGATAAGCGTTGACGGTCATGTTTCGCCATCTCGTACGAACACCAGACACATGGACCAGCTCTGTAAACTTGTCTCGACCATTCCACGCGGTCAAGTCATCCACCGATGCTTCTCTGCCTTTCCTTGTCTTTTTCCCCCTCAATCTTGCCAGTTGTCACCAAGTTCTCTAATGTATTTCTTTTTATAATGTGTCCGTAAATGCCGACTGTCCACATCTAATTTCTCTAATCAGTTTACGGTTCTAATGTACTTCTTGTAGGACTTTCTCGTTGGTTTTGCTGAAACATAACAATATTCTTAACTAAATGTATTATTATTTATAGAGTACTTCTGAGTTTGCTAACTCGAGAAAAGAATATGAACGAACTGTTCAAACACTAAAATATTCCACAGTCGGGTTTACAAATTAATCACCGTTATGCTTGAATAACGTCATGAGTGTGTGTCATGTTAAGTTCTTGCAGGAAATTTCCAGACAGGCGCTTTGAAATTTAATCACGATTTACACATTATCACAACAGAGATATGTAATAATTATATTTTAGTACGCCGTTGTAAAGACTGAACGTGTTCACTTTACTATTTGTAGGTCTAAGTGTCTGTCTGTCTGTCTGTCTGTCTGTCTGTCTGTCTGTCTGTCTGTCTGTCTGTCTGTCTGTCTGTCTGTCTGTCTGCCTGCCTGCCTGCCTGCCTGCCTGCCTGCCTGCCTGCCCGCCCGCTTGCCCGCCCGCCCGTCCGTCCGTCTGTGTGTGTATGTGTGTGTGTGTGTGTGCGTGTGTGTGTGTGTAGGTAGGTAGGTAGGTAGGTAGGTAAGTAGGTGTGTGTACATGCGTGGGTGCGGATATGTGGATGTATACAGCTATGCATGGATGGGTAAATATATATTTCTAAGGTCAAGATAACCGTCCTTGGCCGTGAAGTTAAATATAAGGAAGTCATTTTAAGTTCTCCAATGACCATCGAACGATATAAAGACGTGTCGCACGTAATCGGCGTCAGCTTCCTGTTGTTTGTTTATTTATATCACTTTCAGGATCCTGTTTTAGTTCTAACTAATTGAGAGAACCTGACTTATCCATTATCAAGAAATTTACCCGTCGTTTGGGTAGTAACTACGATTGGGCCGTGATGACATTGTGGTTAGTGCGCTGGCATGCCAAGACAGTGGTCCGGATTCGGTCCTCACCAGAGCATTATCTGTTTCTATCCCTACGCCTATGGTGTTGACACAACACCATAAATATTTGTAGTCGACAATTTTCAGAATTTTCAGGGCAGAAGATGCGGCGAGGAAGATAATTGACGACGACGCCGCATATGTCTCGCCTAGAGTATGTGAAGTCTTAACACTTTATACCCCAACAACGGTATCTGATTTGGGACTACTTTAAAAAATCACTAAGAACAGAATGAGTTAAGTAACGCTAGCCAGGGACTGAAAGAGGTCAGGTGCTCTCAGTCACAATGTGCTGTGAGGGTTGCCAATCTATTAAACAAGGTGCTCTCAGTCACGATGTGCTGTGAGGGTTGCCAATCTATTAAACAAGGTGCTCTCAGTCACAATGTGCTGTGAGGGTTGCCAATCTATTAAACAAGGTGTTCCCCTAAAGTTGTCACAGTAAGAAGACATTGACTGGCACTCATAAGACAGTGGGAGTGCGTGGAAACGTGGAGGACAAATTAAACAACAGAAACGCCAAAAACTGTATACGAACAATTGGTTTGATCTCGCCACCGCCAAAGAATTAATATACTTCGACACTTGCAGTCTCTTGTCTGGTAAGCACACACACCCACACCCCCCCCCCCCCCGACACACACATATGCGCGCGCGCGCTCGCATGAAGTAAAAGACCTTTATAACATATTGGGGAGTTCTGAACATCTAGAGGTGTATTGGACACCTAGAAGTGTACTGGACATCGTGACGTGTATTGAACATCTTATTCTTAAAGTGTATTGGACATAATGTTATAAATATCGTCATATGCCCTGACAGATGGCTTCTTTGTTCATGCATCTCAAACATCTCGGCTCCTGAAGTTCTAGATCAATTTCAGCGATAATATTCCTCCATTCCACGGCTCCCGACCATCCAGCTAGCCCCGGTCTCTTCTACCGTCGATCTTGCCAGTTGTCATGACGTTTTCTAACTCCCCTCTTCACATTAAGCCAATAAAGTAAAGGACTCTTTTCACACGACGTGTGACCTATCGAACACTTGGTGCCGGCCCATCGTTTTATAGACCAGCCGGCACTAGAGGGATGATGTGGTCATTATGAGACCGGCCACTTCTTTTTCTCTAGACATTTCCTGGTCGAGGTCAGCATGGTCGAACAGATAAGAAAGTGTGTTCTTAAATATACGGTGTGCTTATGTCGAGGTAAGGGGTTCAACTCCTACACAGGACAGTTGGACTAAAATGTTGACCTCACGTCCTTGACTTGGGGACGTAAATTACAAGTACCTCTGAAGTCGGAGTTAGTTCGCCTGATGGCGAGGGACACTGTTGATAGAAAAAGCTAACCCACATGCAAAATTCAGTCCAGCACTACTAGAAGTGGTATGCATGGACTACGCTTGCGTTCAAAGCGAGCGACTGCAGAAAAAAAAGAAGCATTTCCTGGTACGCATTTTAGTCTGGGACGACCTTGGAGCTCAATTCAACGTTAAAGATCCACTACTTTCCCATGACAGGACCAAATCACACTGCTTTATCTCTTTCTGGGAGTCTTCCTGGCCAAGTGGTAATGTCAACTGCCTCGCACTACAACGATCGTGGGTTCATTTTTGGAATATGTCATTTGGTTTACAAGTGTAGTATTTTCGGAGACCATCTGGTGGTTGTCGCTGGAGCTGCGGAATTCGTGCTCTGTGTGAAACTTTTGACAGACCGCTCTGTGGAAAGAAGACGGAGTAAAATGGGATTTAACCCGGTGTAATGAAGTATCTCATCTTGCTATTACCCCATTCTCTCTCTCTCTCTCTCTCTCTCTCTCTCTCTCTCTCTCTCTCTCCCCCCCCCGCCCCCTCCCCCTTTCCGTCATTTTTTTGTTGTTGTTGTAATATATTTTTTTTTTATTTTGGTCTTCTTGTTTTTAATTTTTTTTTTATTTGCAGTTAATGTTCTACTTTCATTAGTCTTCCCCAGGCAATCGTTAGTTACTCTTGACAGGCCACAACTTCGCAACATCCGTCTTTCAACCCACATTTTCATGACCTCAAAGCTATTCCTAATATGGTGCCAGCCCCCAACTTGTATAGACCTAGAAATGATCTAGAGCTGATGTGGTCAACATCACGCCGACCGCCTGTAATGATCTAGAGCTGATGTGGTCAACATCACGCCGACCGCCTGCAATTATCTAGAGCTGATGTGGTCAACATCTCGCCCACCGCCTGTAATTATCTAGAGCTGATGTGGTCAACATCTCGCCCACCGCCTGTAATTATCTAGAGCTGATGTGGTCAACATCTCGCCCACCGCCTGTAATTATCTAGAGCTGATGTGGTCAACATCTCGCCCACCGCCTGTAATTATCTAGAGCTGATGTGGTCAACATCTCGTTGAAAGCCTTTAATTCCCTCACCATGTTCCTGATACCCAGTTTAGGCTGGGTCGACCTGGGAGTCCAGGCCAATTTTGAAAATTCGGTTAGATACGAATTCAAACCCACGACCAACGGGCGGACCTGCTAGTCTACTTGTCAATGCACTACCGCGACCTCTTGTCTGCTAATTCTTTCTAATCCATCCCCTTGCTGGTCTATTGCTGACTCGTAATTTATTGGTGATCTTGTGGTCTATTTATGCCAAGACGTAAATGTTCGGTCTGTGTGTGTGTGAGAGAGAGAGAGAGAGTGTGTGTGTGTGTGTGTGTGTGTGTGTGTGTGTGTGTGAGTGTGTGTGTGTGTGGGGGGGGGGGGGGTGTTTTAGCGACATATAGTAACACCGTTTATTGCAGTCAATGTATAGTTACTATTTTGAGAATCTAGGTCACCAGAAACAAATGAAATTCAAATCGTTTACACCTTCGTGACAAACGTAGGTCAAGCATGCGAGTGTAAAGCTAATGTATTCATTGACCTAGACTACAACTAGTCAGTGACTCAGTTTGATGTCACAACTGTTGGCAACGATGACGAGGGTATTCGCACGTAGCAATATGTACCATTATGGTAAAAGCTTTAGGAGTTGAGGTGGGGTGAGGGTGGAAGAAAGAATCCTTAAATTAGTCTTTGCGAATGTGTCTTGAACCGTTTCGCAATCACTGTGGCGAAGGAATTACGAATGCAGTTCTTAATCCCGCATACCGTTTTCGAAACACAGCTGCGGGCGATTTGGAAGCAGATTGCCTTGCGTTAGTTTCAGTACAAAGGTTTGAGCGCTGGCCGTTCAGAAAGCAACGGAAACTTGCTAAGAAATAACAAACAGCTAAATATTTCTGGGGTTCATTACAATGTCCTCTAAATATCTCCGTGCCGATGGCGTTGCGGACGCGATTCGTAATGCTGCTTACCCGCATTCGAAACACAGCGGCGACCGATTTGGCAGAAGACCGTGTCACATTGGTTTTAACGTGTTGGTATGGGAGCCGGTCGTTCAGAAAGCAATGGCAAACAACTGAAAGTAAAAACTTGCCAAGATATCAACAACGGCACAAAAATGCTGGTGCCGACTGCAACATCCTGTAAAGGATATGCAACTTTTAACAAAAAAAAAATTTAAAAAAAACTTAACTTTAAAGAAGAAAATATGAGCTTTTGATCTGGAATATTACAAAAACATATTTAGAATATCGTAGATTAACAGGAAACATTCTGACGTTCTACAAGATTTGAGCTTGGAAGACAATTTTCTGATCAACAGCATCGTGCCTCGGAACTTTAGAGATTGGCCATTTTAAACGTCACATTGACTTGGACATAACACGACGGAAGGCGTAGTTCCTGAAAGAAGGGACGGGAGTCGACCATGCGTGAAGGTGGACACAGGACTTTGGAGACAGCTTGAGCATGAAAATGCATTTCGCTGTGGATGAAGGTCTTTTCAGTGGGCTATTATGCAACGGACCTTTTCCTTGATGGTGATCCTTAAAGCAATTAGTACTACAGCTAGGGCGTGCTTGGAAAAGGCGAGGTGGAGAATTTATGATACGTGACGTGGGATTAAGTGCCAGTTATAGTAGATGTGGCTACATGGTGGTCAATCTTTGTGTCCGTGTTACCTCCGATAGTCAAACACTCTTGATGTTACTGGACATCGATGTGTGAGACTGTCATCATAGTCAATGTTCCATCTGAGGCTCACTAGCATAGTCAGAGAAACATTTTATTTTTAGAATTTAGCGCACGTAATTTTGCACCATTGCACTTGCAGGCGAAATAACAATGAAACTTTTACTGTAATCAAATATAGGCTGATGAGTCGCTGTTGACATGTAAACAATTCAGAGCTAGAACCATATACCTAATATGCCTCAACGCTTGTAAGTGATTCCTGCACTGCCTTAATAAATGTAAGCTGGTAAATTACTAAACGCTAGTAGATCTCCCTGGCCGGTGAGCCCAGCCCCAGGGCGCTATGTGTCGGCAATGCAACTATAGAAGCAGCCCTGGATGGTGGAAAATGCCATGGACTGTCCCTGCCTTCCCTTGAGGGCTGATCGTGAAGTCTTTAACCGTTCTAACTTGACCACCTGGGATGTGGAGGCACCACAACAGTGAGAG
The DNA here is from genome assembly GCA_014155875.1 of Cepaea nemoralis. NCBI lineage: Eukaryota > Metazoa > Mollusca > Gastropoda > Stylommatophora > Helicidae > Cepaea > Cepaea nemoralis. The sequence continues at coordinate 2,188 of JACEFZ010009699.1, read as the reverse complement.
TCCCCCGGAATGCTAACCTGTAAAAATGCACGCTAAAATCGGATGTGTTGGCCTAAGGGTTTCGGCCCAAGGGTGCCTAATCAGACACACCGCAATCACATCTGGAAAAAAAAAACTCCGGATGAACGCAGAAGAAGAAGAAGAAGAAGAAGAAGAAGAAGAAGAAGAAGAAGAAGAAGAAGAAGAAGAAGAAGAAGAAGAAGAAGAAGAAGAAGAAGAAGAAGAAGATCTCCCTGGTCTAGCGTTACACGATTTCTCCATAATCTCGTATACCCTCGTGAGTAACGTGACAAGCGCGAGAATCGGTAGCGGTTCTTCCCGCTTTGGTAACTTACGGGATATGTGAGCCGGTCGCTCAGAAAGCAGTGGCAAACTACTGAGCGTAATCTTGCCAAGAAATCAATAATCAGCTGAAAGATGCTGATGTTAACAGCGATGTCCTGTATATGGGCAGTGACTGTACTAGTCGGTGGCCATAGCCATTGTCCGTACTGATGAGATCATCTACCTATCGCCACAGAGTTCAGACCATAACCAACAACAGTCTGTCAGCTGCTCTCACACTACATCCACCACCTGCTTCCATGGCTTCACGTAAAAGGGGGGGGGGGGGGGCTAAACGGGTACTCCACCTTGCCTAAAGGTGTCCCGTAGACTAACGAAGGAATGGAGGCATCTTTCATATCCTTTGATAGGGGATACCTCTACCCCGCTACTAAAGATAACGTGGGGGAAGATTCTCTTGTCTCTTTCTCCTTCCAATCTTTTAGTAATTTATGCATAGTCACTAAACGCCCACGCAGCACTCAGTTGACCCACATTTTAGTCTCCCACAGTTGGTGAATGATATTTGACCCGAAATGCCAACGTGTCGGAGGTCAACAGGTTGCAACAGTCTTGCACTTAAATTTTCGGAAACATGCATTTGTTTCTTCCGGCAATCACCGGTCAAAACTGGAATGAGGGTTTTCCCCAGCACTTGCGAATTGTTTATTTATTCAATTATCCTTTTCTGGGACAGATATGGGGATAGGAAGTGCCCACATGTCATTACGCATGCGGCAATAATTACATTAATACACCGTAACACATCATCATAGAATTGCAACGGCGTATACCCTTTATCTGGTATAGCAACAATAATATTGTAATAACATAATGTGATGTGAAAGTGACGTCCTTATAACCGACTGTGGGAGTGATCCAGTGATAACGAATACAACGCTTCTCAAACTATGAGTACAGGTAAACACCGCTGAATGTAGCTGGAACTCTAAAGTTAGTGGCATGTCCTGTACAGACGTCTCAATCAAACCCTGAATGTATTGGATATTTGTGATTTGTGTGTGTGTGGTAATTTTTTGTTCAATAGTTAGTTACCCATTCACTGTGGCGAAGGTGTTACGGACACAGTTAATAATCCCGCATACCGCGTTCAAAACACAGCTGCGGGTGATTTAGCAGCAGACCGATTTGCGTTGATTTTTTTTTTAATGAAATGGCATGAGTGTCGGTCGTTCAGGAAGCAATGGTAAACTACTGAACTTAAATTTGCCAAGCGATCACAACAGCAAAAAACAAGAACAAAATGCTGGTGTTGACTGCGACGTACTGTAAAGGATATGCAGCTAAGTTACCCATTGCTTTCTGAACGATCGCCGCTTATTTAAATAGTGCATGTCCTTTACAGAACGTTGCAATCAACCTCAACCTCAGATTGATTTTCAGGGCAATTTGACGTTCAGCAGTTTGCCATTTCTTTCTAAACGAGAAGTCAAAGGTAAAGTCCAGCTGACAAGTGTAGGGGTTAAACCCCCTTTCTCGATATCAGCGATCCGGAAGTGCAATCGAATTAAGTCGCAACAACATTACGGCAAAGCGACTTTATTCCAAATCATCCGTGGCTGCCAACGAACCCGATATTTAGGGATAGTGAAACTGCGCTCACTACACCTAGTCAACAGGCGCTGACAGTCGGCCATGAAAATAACTTAGTTCTATTATTAGAAGTGCTAGGAGTTCGATTGAAAAGTACAAACTGCAGGCCACATCAGGTGGCTCATTATAGTTTTCATAGTTACATTGAACATTTTTAAAGTAAGCATTACTTTTGGAGAATATTGTCTATATTTCCTGAGCTATATATATGGTGTCGTTCTGCATAAAGTTGATTTTTCTTCCAGTTAAG
>JACEFZ010009698.1:0-45000 GCA_014155875.1 Cepaea nemoralis | reverse complement strand
CCAAATGACGACAACTCCTCGACGCATAACTAGACAGCGAAGCGTTCGACTGCATATTAACCATGTATTCTGATGGATTCTCAGTTCCCAAGGCTGAGCCATCCACTCTGTAGTGTGCTTACACTCAGCCGCTTGGTATAGCATTGGACGTTTTCCCTTTTCATAACAGTTACAAATCTGGCGTTCTCATTCTCTCCAGTGCCTTTTAGAGGACTATTTGTTTTAAAATTATAGGTCATAGTTAAAAGGGAACCGGGGTAGCACAGTGGCTAGAGACCAGCCTGCTGGCCTGAATGCCATGGGTTCGATCCGCATCGGGGCCGAATAATTATTTTGTTTAAGTGACCAGGCTGCCAGATCGACCTAGCCTGAAATGGGAACCAATAAATGTCTTGGGAAGTAAAAGTTGCTGGCGTGATACCGCCCACATCCCCCGCCGAGTGTCGGTTGGTCTATAAATATGAGTCTAGCACCATATACCCAAGGAAGATGTCACTTGAAATGAGAAAAAGAGTGTTGAGGTGCTACATAGAGCCTGTACTTTTGTATGGATGTGAATCTTGGACAATGAGCAGTCAAGCTGAAAAACATCTGATGGCTGTAGACATGTGGTTTCTGAGGAGAATGGAAAGAATGCCATGGACAGACAGAAAAACCAATGACCAAGTACTACAGGAGACAAATGAAAATCGTAAACTGATTAGAGAAATTAGACGCAGACAGTCAAACATTTTTTTGACTTGTTGTGAGAAGAAATTAATTGGAGAACTTGGTGACAACTGGCAAGATCGAAGGGAACAGACCTAAGGGAAGACCGAGCAGTAAATGCCTGGATAGCTTGGCCACATGGCATGGTCGAGACAAGAACACTGGGCTTATCCATGACTCTGGTGATCGAGTGAAATGGCGAGTCATGACAGCCCATGCTTTCCGGTATGGCACATGATGAATGGACCGTATACCCAATACCCGAAAGTGTGGATCAGAGTCTCCCTTTTAAATACTCGTAAATGGCCTAAAGAGCATCACTTAGAAAGTCACGAGGCCAGAGGTCAAATTTGAATATGTCATGGTTGACTGGTAATTAGGATGTTAGAATGCCTTCATGGAGCAAGGTAACCTCGCTTGTTTACGTCACGTTGTCTTGGGTTATTCATAAATCACGCGCCTAGCGACCACAAACGCTGAGAATATTCACTGCAGTAGTTGTTAATCTTAAGAAAGAACAGGCGTTGTTATGTTTTATTCTACGAACAACAAGTAAATTGCATATCCTTCACGGAACATCGCAGTCAAAGAATGAATTTGTTTTAGCTGTTTGTGATTTCTTGGTAAGTTTACGTTCATTATTTTAACATTGCTTTCTGAACGACCAGCACACATAACATTCGATGAAAACCAACGCAAGGCGGTTTGGTTTCAAATCGCCAACAGTTGTATTTCGAACGCGGTATGCGGGTGTATGAATTGCATCCGCAAAACCTTCGCCACAGAGCCGGTCCGAACAATAAATGATTGCTCAAACATACCGAGGCTTTAGCAATCAGGCTGTTACAGCCAGTTTTGTGCAGACAGAACGGTTTTACATTTACGACTGCCTTGGGGTTAACAAATGCTTCACATTGAAACAATATCAGTGACTCATTGTTTTAAGTATTTTAGCAAACATATAATTCATTTATTCATTTCATATGATATTATAACTCTGCAGTATGCACCGGGTGAGATGCAATGAAATATGGCAGGCAATAAATCGTGCAACCTATAGTTTGTGACTTCTGTGTGTAAATTCACTAAGAAAATACAAATTGTTTTGAAGTTCTTAAACGTGTTTACAGCTAGGGCCTTTACATCTGCATCTTTATCATCAAGTACCATGCAGACTGGCGTAGGCATTCATGTCTCTCCACAGATCTCGGTCTTGGGTGTTCTGGATGCTGATGTTCCTCCATGCCACCGTCTCAATCCATCCAGCATCGGCTCTCTTCGTCGGCCTCTGCCTCCCTTCCCCTCGATCTTTCCAGTCGTCAAGATATTCTTCTATGCCTCTCTTCTCATCACGTGACCAAAGAAAGCTGTAAGTGTCAGTTTAGAAAAACTGTTAACTGATTCACGTTAAGTGTAAATTTAGAAGAAAAAAAAACCTGTTAACTATCTGGTTCATGTAAATGTATGTAAATTTAGACAAACTGTTAACTATCCGATTCATGTAAATGGAAATTTATAAAAATTGTTAACTATCTTGTCCATGTAAATGTAAATTTAGAAAACCTGTTAACTGATTCATGAAAGTGTAAATTTAGAAAGAAAAAAAACTGTAAACTATCCGATTCATGTAAGTGTACATTTAGAACAAGCTGTTAACTTTCTGATTCATGTAAATGTAAATTTAGGAAAAGTGTTAACTATCTGATTTCTGTCAGTATAATTGGTAAAATGGTTAAATACCGGATTCCTGTGAATATAAATATCAAACATGTTTTTTACATTTTATTTTTGTGAATGTTAACTTAGGAAAACTTAACTTTCTGATTTCCGTGGGTGTAAAGTTGTTAACAAATCCTTGTAAATGCAAATTTAGCTCATGATATTCTACATTAGTGTAGAAACAATATTATTCCAAAAGCGACTGAATTAACAACCTAAAATCTAAATTGAAACGACAGGGAAAGGGTGGAAAAGAGAGAGAGAGAGAGAGAGAGAGAGAGAGAGAGAGAGAGAGAGAGAGAGAGAGAGAGGAAGACAGCGAGAGAACATTCTTGACAGTCTTGTGTCATGGCATGGAGGGGAGTCAGCGCTCGAATTGTGACATGTCGTTAGAGATCGCAAGATGTGGAGAAGCATGATCGCCCACGCCAGCCGGCAAGGCACTTGGTAATGATGAATGTAATGCAGTTTCCCAGACACAACGCTGCTTATAGGCGATTTTCTTTCGATATTCAAATATTGTAGCATGGCTGCATTTGTCTGCCCCCATTATTCTGAGACATTTTATGTAACCATTTAAGTTCAACAGGTTCTATTTCCTTCTTTACTGTTACTGATTCATTAATCACATTTGTCTAGTGACACAGACAAGACGCACGCTCTTACAAAGTTTACCTTTATTTGTTTGCTGGAGTTATGCCATAGCTTGGTAACTGATTCAGTGCCGAAGGATAATATATCGCTGAATGTGATCTCTCATTAAACAGAAGGTCATATATCGCCATACTAGGGCCAATGTGTTATTTGTTTTGTTTCGTGGTATCTTCCTCAATTTCAGTGCCCAGGTTATGGACATGTACAATACAATACTTGTTCATTTGATTGTGTGCCATGTTTGGTTTCGTAAAAACTACCTTTTGTTTGGCGCTGAATCAGTTAATACTGTTTGTCTTTAGTGCAGTCTTACGTTCAAGTATAAATATCCTAACTTAATACTCATTACAACGGGTGCTTTTGTGCTTAAATAATCACATAAGTGCTATATAAACTATAACTACCATTATATATATATATATATATATATAAATATATATATATATATATATATATATTATATATATATATATATATATATATATATATATATATATATTTCATGGCGAAACACATTTCAGAAATAGTGAACGACGTTAATGGCTGTCTTAGGACATCCTCGTCCGGTAGGGACAGTCATGAGCCACAGGTGACACCAGACCGTCATCCAGCTACTGATGGCAAAACTAAAACTATAACTAAACTAAATAAATTTAGAGTAGGAACATGGAATGTTAGGACATTAAATGAGCTAGGAAAGTTAAACAATGTTTAAGAGAAATGGAAAACATGAAAATGAATATACTAGGCATAAGTGAGATGAGATGGAAGGGATCTGGCAAAATTATAACCGACAAACACACAATAATTTATTCTGGAGGGGACACACATGAAAAAGGTGTAGGAATAATATTTGATGAAAAAACAGAAAATCTATGAATGGATACTGGTGTATTTCAGATAGAGTTATAATGGTCAAAATCAAAGGCAAACCAATAGATATAAATATTATACAAGTATATGCACCAACAACAAGCAGTAGTGAAGAAGAAATACAACACTTTTACGATGAAATAGAAATGGCAATAGCTCAAATAGGATCACAAGAAATAAAAATAATACTGGGAGATTTTAATCCAAAAGTAGGAAAGGGAAAAATAGAGGATATAGTGGGGAATTACGGTTTAGGTACAAGAAATGAAAGAGGAGAGAAACTAATAGAATGGGCAAATATTAATGATATGATAATTGGAAACACATGGTTTAAACACCATAAAAGACGACTATGCACATGGAAAAGCCCTGATACGAAAATACGCAACCAAATTGACTACATACTTATTAATAAAAGATTTAGAAATGCATTAATTAATGTAAAGACAATGCCTGGTGCTGACGGTAATAGTGATCATGTACCACTATGTGGGCAAATAAAAGTAAGATTAAAGAGAGGGGAAAAATGGTTAAGAACCTGAGACTTAATAAAGAGGTTCTGAAAGTAGATAAAGAAATTCAAGAACAATACAGAGTGACTGTGAAAAATAGGTACAATGCAATAGCTAAAATACAGAGTATAAATGATCAATGGGAAATGTTAAGGGACTCCATTCATTAAACTATCAAAGAAATATTACCGGAGAGAAGCCAAAAAGCTAAGAAAAAATGGATGAATGAAGAAATCTTAATGCTGATGGACAAAAGGAAACAGAATAAAAATGACAAACAAGAGTATGCTAAGATAAATAAAGAAATAAGAGATAAATGTGTGAAGGCAAAAAAAAGTTGGTTAAACGAGCAATGCAAACAAATTGAATTAAATTCCATTAAAGATCAAAAAAGTATGCACAGACAAATCAGTGAGCTCACAGGAAGAAAAATAAGAATAAATACAGGGTGTTTGAAATCAAAAACAGGAAAGATATTATTGGAGGAAGGTGCTATAATGAAGAGGTGGAATGAGTATATAAGAGAATTATATAATGGAGAAAGGGAAGAATTAACAGAAGAAAGTAACTTAGAAGTCCCACCTATTCTAAAAGAAGAAGTCGCTGATGCTATGGAACATATGAAGAAAGGAAAGACAGCTGGGTCAGATGAAATCACAGTAGAAGAATTAGAAGTATTGGGAGAATTTGGGGTAGATATATTACCAAAATGCTAAATGATATTTACAACAGTGGATATTTACCGAGCGATATTGTAAAATCTGTATTTATAGCAATACCAAAGAGACCAGGAGCAATTGAATGTGAAGATTTTCGTACAATTAACCTCATAAACCATGTCACTAAGCTTCTACTCAGAATTATAATGAGAAGAACAAGAAAGAAAATAAAAATGGAAATTAGTGAAGAACAGAACGGTTTTATGGAAGGAAAGTGTACAACATATATACACTAATGGAAAGGTCAATAGAGAAACAGAGGGACATATATTTATGCTTCATAGATTATACTAAGGCATTTGATAAAGTAAAACATGATGAGCTGATTAAAATGTTGGAAGATATCAACATTGATGGGAAAGATTTAAGAATAATAAAGAATATATACTGGAACCAAGTAGCAGCAATTAAAATGGGAAATAAAGAGGGTAGTTACGAACAGATAAAGCTAGGAGTACGACAGGGGTGTGTCTTGTCACCCGATCTCTTCTCCCTATATAGCGAAGTAATAATGAGAGAGATCAAAGAGAAGCCAGGAATACTAATCGGAGGATATAATATAAACAATATACGCTATGCAGATGACATAGTATTGGTGGCGGATAGTGCAACAGACCTACAACAATTGTTGGACATTGCAATATCAGAGAGTGCACAGAAAGGACTCTCCTTGAATATGAAGAAAACAGTAACAATGGTGATATCAAAGAAAATGGGGACACCAAAATGTGACGTAGAAATAGAAGGGGAAATTCTCAACCAAGTGGATAATTTTAAATACCTAGGGGCACTTATAACATTGGATGGAAGATGTACAACAGAGATTAAGAGCAGAATAGGGCAGGCAAAAGCCGCATTTCAGAAAATGAAGAGTATCTTATGCAATAAGTCACTATCAATGAATGTAAGATAGAGTGTTCTAAAATGCTATATAGAACCAGTTTTGCTGTATGGCAGCGAATCTTGGAATGTAAATGAACAAATTAGGAAGAACTTAGAAGCAACAGAGATGTGGTTTTTAAGACGAATGTTGCGAATTCCTTGGACTGCCAGAGTAACTAACGATTGCCTGAAAGAGGCTAATGAAACTAGAACACTATATACAACAATAAGAAAGAGACAAACAGCTTTCTTCGGTCATGTGATGAGAAGAGAGGCATTGGAGAACATCGTGACAACTGGAAAGATCGAGGGGAAGAGAGGCAGAGGCAGACCAAGAGAAATGATACTGGACGGACTGAGACGGTGGCATGGAGGAATATCATCAGCAGAGTTGATCCAGAACACCAAAGACCGTGATCTGTGGAGAGCCATGAACGCCTACGCCAGCCGGCACGGCACTTGATGATGATGATGATGATGATGATGATGATATATATATATATATATATATATATATATATATATATATATATATATATATATATATATATATATATATATATATATATATATATATATATAACGCAAAAGAGTATAGTAACTATCTCACGGGCTGAAAGTTCAACATCTTAATCCAGGAAAGTAGTGAATTCAGTGATGATATTTTTTCCAACTCATACACCTATTTTACTAGTAATGGTAATACCCTACCTTAACATTCACTTGTGCTTTTATGCTTTAAAAGATCACCATAGTTCCAACATAATTGTTATATAAACTATAATTACCGTAACTAGCACACGGCCTGAAAGCTTAAAATTTTACTCCAGGAAAATAGTTAATCCTGTGATGAGATTTTCTTTAATTTATACATCTAACCTTGCTCATAAAACAAACCGCCTGTATGTATCACTGTATAATAGCCCGCCGACCGTCTCACTGAATTTCTACAAAGCTATAAATATAAAAGCACAGCATATGTCCTACATTTCTGCATGATCAGGGATCTCTTAATGAGGCTGTCGCGCGTCCTGGATTCGTTACAACTCGTGATGTCAGACTGCCATACGCGGATGTGTTAGTTTGTCTTTCATTGCGGAGACGTTGTCTTTTGTTTTATTTGTTTTTGAAGTTGTGACTGCCGTTGGTGTTCTACACATGAAGTTTGTCGCATGTCTTTATCAGGATGTCGCAATCAACCTCAACATTATTGTTGCAGTTTTTGCCGTTGCTCGTGATATTTTTAGCAATCGACAAACAACGGTCTGCTTCCAAATCATTTGCTGCTGATTTGGAATCTTTTATCCCGGACTGTGAAATGCATTCTTTGCCTCTGTATCACAGAGTCTTGCTGTTCTATATTTTTTGTTGTTGCATATCCTATTTACAGGACATCGCTGTCAACACCAGAATTTTATTGCTGTTGTTGATGTCTTGGCAAGTTTTATGTTCAGTAGTTTGTCGTTGCTTTCTGAACGGCCGACTCACATACCGACACGTTAAAATCCCAGCGTGACACGGTCTGCCGCCAAATCTGTAGCCCCTGTGTTTCGAACGCGTGGTAAGCTGCTGAAGAATCGCGTTTACAAGCCTTTAGGCCACGGAAATCGCTTCTGTTCTATACAGGTGGTTCTTTATTGTTCGTTCCCTTGTTTAGTTTAGCACTCACTGCCCCTGTATCACAGAAACCGGCTGTTCTAAATAGGTGGTTCTATATAGTTTGGTCCCTTCTTTAGTTTAGCACCTTGTCATGTAGTAATCAACCTCAGTATTTTTGTTGAAGTTTCTGATGTTTTAAGCAAATTTGCACTCTTTAGTTTGTTATGTCTTTCTGAACGACCGACGCTCATAATAGTATTAGGAATCGAAGCAAAGCGGTCTGCTTCCCAATCGCCTGCAGGTAAATTGGAACCTGGTATATCGGACTATGAAACAGGTCCAATGTCCCAAAGCCACAGACTTCAGTTGTTCTACACGGGTAGTTCTTTATTGTACGTTTCCTTGGTTACTCTAGCAGTTTGTCATATTATAATTATTGTTATCGTTATTTCTAACAGAGGCGTCGTATTGGGAGAGCAGTAGGGCATGAAGGTAATTACCAGGGGATCTGGGCTGTTTGATTGTTCTCTGTGGCAGTGTGTAATGCCAACAGCAAACACATTTGGAGCACTTTCGCCAGCATACAGACCTCTGATCAAAACACTTCCAATCCAATCCAATCCAATTTTTGAGAAACAATCTTCCGTCCCCGTTCAATAGTCGGTTATAATTGGGGACCTTATTGATGTATCTCGTATTTCTGCTTGTGTAGATAGGTCTGCGATTTCGCTTCCTTGAGTCATTGTTTTCTGTCTGTTAGTGAGTTTCAACTTTGGTGGTTTTTCACATGTCTGGTCAGATTCGCACACTCGTAAGGCCTAGTGTAGCTTTGTCTGCCCCGCCTCAGGGAGTATTTTACCAGTTGCCGTCTCGCCTGAGGTGCATACCTCCAGGTTCCAAACTGTTATAGCCGGGGACGCAGAGTTGAGGATGAGCGCTCAAACTCGAAGAATACCCCCATGGCTTGTGCATTAATCACCTCTGGCAGCAAAAGTCCAACTCCTGGCCTTCACGTGGCGGAAATGTTTTTTAACTATCAAGAGAAGGGACGACGGCGAATCTCAGGCGCCGTGTAACTAGACTACTCTAGATATGTATGTACGCACACACATACACAGATACTTGTATTGATACAAACATATATAAACTCCAGTAAGGCCACAGTCTACCCAGGCAAAAGAAATACAAAAGAAAAAAAAAGACGGAGGCAACAGTCAGAAGGCGCACCACAGCAATGAGGATACCACGCAAACACGTTATGAGTGAACAAAAGAAGAAGAACACCTCTCCATTCACGAGCAACTACTCTATGGATAATGAAGATGCCAGTTGTACACATATATATTTATCAAAGGGGATTTATTTCTGCCAGCTTGTATAGCAATGTTCACAGTGTCGCTCCAAGCACTCAACACATTAGCAGGGCGATGGAACCATGCACTACCAGTCCAACATGAGGAAACATGAGGAAAATGCGCAAGAAAACCGTAGCCACAAGCATAATCACTTCAGAGGCCTTAACATCTCCACCGCCTATCCTCTACGTTGGTGACACATTTGCATTCTGGCAGAGGCATTATATATAGTATCCCAGAGTGGGCTGTTAGTTTGTCGAGGCTCCTATCTGTTCCATGTTTCACACAGGGCAGCGAGGAGCATTTTATGTGATGTTCACCAGCACATGAACGGAGCATACTGAGGCGACCATTTGCCGTGAAGCTGGAGCTATGACTAACTAGCTTTTACAGCAATAAGAATAAAAATACAAAATATGAATGAGAAGCTCGACGGATCGGAAACACAAACAGATACAGGTGACCGTTTCGACCGATGTCTTTATGAATGGAACAACAAGAACGAAACAAACAAAACACGAATACAAATTAGTATTACGAACTATTGCCGGCTCTCTGGCCGAGGGGTTAGCAGTTTTCTCCGTTAATCCCGAATACTCTTGTGGTCGACATGAGCGGACGAGAATTAGAAGTGGTTCGAGTCACGATAGTGACTTATGAGAGTACGGAGCCGGTCGCTCAGAAAGTCGTGGCGTGCTGATGGGCGTAATCTATAGTATGTCCACATTTGTTTGCCTTCATTCACGATCAATTATTTTGAAAACTGTCTGTTGCATCGTTATGAAATGTTTCCAGCCTTCTTATATTTACCCCCACCCAAGGAATATGTCTTTGATAGGTCCAAAAACAACTTAAATCATTGAAAGCGGCGACATTCCTTTGATGTTTTGCTTAACAACTAGTGATTTCTCGCTAAAAAAGTTATGTTTACGGTAATGGGTACCTGCAAATTCAGATGACAAACAAAGGCGTATCCGGATTCGTATGGGAGTGGGTGCAATGAAAGAAGTAGCTTACAATCGACAGGGTCGGCTGCAATGCACCGGGTTTTTATCCCATTTGGCTCAGTTTCTTTCCGCAGCGCGGAAAGCGTCGCACAAAGCACGAACTCCGTAGCTCCAGCGACGACCCTCGGGAGTGTCCGAAAAAAAATGCACTCTTGAAATGAAGGACGCGGCCCAGAATCGAACATACAACCTTCAATCCATCCTTTCTCCAATAGTCCTCTTCCTCTTTCAACACATGGTCCTGACGTTTTTTTCCAGTAACTTTTATCAATATTTAATAGCGCGGACAGACAGACAGACAGACAGACAGACAGACAGACAGACAGACAGACATACAGAAAGGTAGGTAGGTAGGTAGGTGGGTGGGTGGGTGGGTGGGTGGCTGGCTGACTGGGTGGGTGGGTGGGTGGGTGGGTCGGTCAGCCGGCCGGCAGGCAGGCCGGCAGGCAGGTAGGCAGATAGATAAACAGATAGACAGACATATAGATAGATAGATAGATAGATAGATAGATAGATAGATAGATAGATAGATAGATAGATAGATAGATAGAAAGATAGATAGATAGATATCGGTCGGTTGGTCGGTCGGTCGGTCGGTCGGCCGGCCGGCAGGCAGGCAGGCAGGTAGGCAGATAGATAGATAGATAGATAGATAGATAGATAGATAGATAGATAGATAGATAGATAGATAGATAGAACGAACAAACTTTATTTTCAAAGGGTTAAGAATTGGGCACGCAGGCCCGTCTAACATTCTGCCCTTCTATCACTCTCTTTCATACATTATTTCATTCACACATCATTCAAGGCTAACAACGAACAGTAACAATATAAAAGATATACATTATAAAGGCATGGGCAAAATGCAAACATCAAAACTACACGACACAGTAATATTAGATAATGGTCTGACACTTGTTATTAGCCATGTGGAATATACTGGCCTACAAAAAGGTGATTGGCTGCTTATACTAGGGTTTTGTTATTATTATTATTATTATCTCAATTATTAAGGGGGAAGGTAATCCGTATTGAGATAGTGTTCGAATAATTTGCGATTATATGAATAGGGATTGGTGATGTCTTTGATTTCTTGTGGAAGATTGTTCCACAGCTGAGATGCAGAGTACGTTAAGCTTGTTTTGTATAAGTCAATCCTAGGCTTCGGAATGTGTAGTATATTTAAACGTTTACTGTGTCTAGCATTATATTTAAACAAAGGCCAAAGGTAATTTGGGGCATTCCTATGCAGGATTTTGTGAATTAGTTTAGCTTTATTGAAAAGCAGGCGTTTGCGGAATGGTAGTAACTGAAGGCGTTTATACAGGCTAGGATTGTCAGATAAATGTTTGCTATAAATTAGACTCATGGCCCGTTTCTGGAGTGAGTAAAGTCACTTGGTGTTTGAATTAGAACAACCGTCCCAGATTGTAGAGCAGTAGTCAAAGTGTGTCTGTATATGAGAAGTATAGAATAGTTTCCTTATGTCCTCATCAAGGAAGTTTTTAATCTTGGCGAGTTGATAGACTTTTTTCGCTGTTTGTTTAATGAGCGCTTGAACATGGGAATTAAAAGTTAGGTTTCTATCAATGATTAGGCCTAATGTTTTGTGCTCAATTACACTTTCTACTGGCATGTTATCGATGTGAAGTTGAAGTGATGTGTGTGGGCTTAGAGTTTGAAGTCTTTGTCTGGTTGTTAATAACATTGCTTTTGTTTTAGTGATGTTAATTTGCATACGGTTTGAATAGCTCCACTTAACTACATTATTTAATTCTTGTTGTAAAGACGACTCCAGTAAAATACAGTTTTCAGCGTTTGTGTACACCGTACAGTCATCTGCAAATAGATCGCAGGACGACGAAAGATGCAAAGGTAGATCGTTAATATATATGGCAAATAATAGAGGGCCAAGAATAGAGCCTTGCGGTACTCCAATATTGAAGGTAGTGGTTTGAGACAGAGATTTATTGTGTGATACTACTTGCTTTCTGTTTGATAGAAAAGATGATATTAGAGTGACTACATTAAGGCCAATTTTCATTGTCTCGAGATTTTTTAATTAAAATAACATGGTCTATCATATCAAATGCTTTCTTGAAATCAATAAACACAGTTCCACATAGACTGTTGTTGTTTATATTCTGGTGCCAATTTTCTATCATGTTTGTTAGGGCCGTATGGCAAGAATATTTTGGTCGAAATCCTGATTGGCTGTCAACAATAAGCTTGTTGCGAACTAGATACTGTAATGTTACTTTATGGATGTGTTTTTCTAGTGGCTTAGATAGTGATGATAGTAAGGAAATGAGTCTGTAATTGTTCGGGAGACCATTGTCCAATGAACCAGATTTAAGAAGAGGGTACACTTTAGCGATTTTGAGAGCTGATGGAAAGTGGCTTTTGGTTAGACACTGATTATATACATAGGTTAGTGATGTACAAATCACTGGCGCAGCACAACGGAGAATCCGGTTGCTGATTCCATCTAACCCAGATGAGGTTGTGTTTTTTAGGTTACTGAGGTAAGTGAATACTTCAGTGATTGTCATTAGCGGTATGTCGGAAAGAATATCGCGGGAGCATCTATTCTCGCAAAACGATGACAATAAAGATAAGTTGCAAGGAGAATTAGGTATTGAAGCCTTCAACTGGTCTATGTCAGTTTGAAAAAAAATTACTGAATTGGTCGCATGTAATATGATTTGATGGTAAAGAATTTCGGAAGTTATACTTGTTTGTCAAGGTGTTAATTGCCTTCCATATATCCTTACTATTTGTTTTATCCATTACTAAGTTCTTAAAGTAGTTTTTCTTTTCCCGTCGTATGCTATATTGAACTTTGTTTCTGAGAGTACGGTATGCACTGAGATCCCGCTTTTTATGTGCTTTATCTCTGTCTCTCATAATTTCAAGTATTTCCTGGGTGATCCAAGGTGGCTTGACGTGGTGTTTTACTCGAACTTCCTTGACTGGCACATGTCTATCAAAAACATCAATAAAGGTTTTCATCCAGAATTCCAGAGCATCATCCGGGTCAGGAAGCTGATAAACATTGTCTAGAGGTGAACTGAGCAAGTCCTGTAAAAATGCGTTTTGGTTGAAATTTTTGTAACTTCTATATTTTACACTTATGTGTTTATGTTTAGGAGTTTTAATTCCTTTTTTAGACCACGTGCAGCATATTGGGTAGTGATCGCTCATTGCACAATTTGGTACGGTGCATTCTATGATGTTGTCTGAGCAAGTTACATAAATGTGATCTATGACTGTTGAAGATGACTTTGTTACTCTAGTAGCTTATTGTACTATTTGTTGGAAATTGTATGATGCAATTATATTTCCCCATATTATGTTGGATTTGTTGGTGTCAATGTTAAAGTCTCCGAGTAGTATAATTTCCTTCCCAGAAGCGAAAACGACATCCATCATGGTAGTGAAGTTTCGTACCAGACGTGTCCAGCACTGGGATTTCTATAAAGGTAGCCAATTATCAGGGGTGTGCGGTTTTGAAGTTTTAGCTCTAGCCAGATACATTCTATTTCGCAAGTTTCAAAGTCTAGCCTACGGTGAGCATTTAGTAAATTAGAAACATAGGTTATTATGCCTGTCTCTTGTTTCCTACAGGGATCCCTTCTAAAAACTTTGTACCCTTTAATAGAGATGTCCTCATCTGAAATTGTATCATTAAGCTTACTTTCACTAAGGCCGAATAAATGAAAATTTTGATTAAGGATAGAAGATTACTCTGGTAGCTTGTTAAATAAGCTGCAAATGTTTAAGTGTCCAAGGGGTATTCCTGACTTATTGAGCCAGTGTTGCCACTTCTCAGACATTTTATCCATGAAGAAAGTGTAAATTCGTCAAAGTTTAGCTAAAATACAAGATCATTAAAAAAAAAATCACAATTACATTAACTTACAAAATATCAGTAATACAAATCAATAAGTAAGTGACAATATTATAACGATATAACTAATTAGACCAACGAATATAATGCAAACAAGGAACAAAACGAATTAAAGAACATACAACAAATAATTAACTTGAAAAAAAAACACTACTTCACAAGCTAAGTACCAACTGTTATCTAAAAGAATCAATAAATGACTATACAAGTCAATGTCTCTGTTTAAAGCGGGGAGTGAAGACCCCCTCACTCAGGGTATTAAGGCGATAAAAAGTATTATAAAAAATATCTAAGTGTCAATCTCTGTGACTTCAATACGAGTCAATGTTTACAGCCGCGTACAATCTAATACGTTGCTATATAAATCAATAACCAAGTATGCGCATAAACTTTATAGGAGAAGCCCTTTCTTGTACCGAGATCCGGTGTTGCTTTGTGCTGAATTGCTAGTAAATACCAGGCTGTGTTGGACCTTGGTACAGCGACATCATAAATGCCTGCCGAGGTGAAGTTGGGCTAAACCGTGTGAGGTATAACAACTCTGGGTTACAATGGAGTGGATACTGTTGATGTCTCACGGGTGTGTAACGACTTCCAACTACAGGCTCTGATTCGTGGCTAACAGGAGGCTGTGGTGGCACGTTGTTGTTACTACTGGATTTATCCTTGCTGTGGAGAAGAGGGAACGTATCTTCATAACTATCAACCTCCTGCGTGAAAGAGGGCGTATTGTACGGATTTGGTGTGATGGAAATGTTCCGTCTGGCTTGGATATCAGGTGCCGTGGTTATGAGTGGTCTGCTCTCTTCTGGTTTATTGGTACTTGATGTGGCGGCAGTATGTCGTCTGTCTTGAGTTTGAGGTGGTGTAGCTAGAAGTGTCCTACGCGATCCAGTATTGGATGTAGGTTGTGTACGTTCAGGGTACTTAAGATTTTTGGCGAGCAAGCTGGTGCCCAATGTAGACAAATGTACTTGATCTTTATAAAGTCGCTTTTTAGGTGCTCCTGACTGTGAAGTAAACACCGGTGTGTTGTTGATGAACTGTATGTTGTTGTGAGAGCAAAACTTCTGCAATATGTTATTATTTATGTCAGCTAGACGACGCTGGAATTTAGATAAGCAGGCAGGCAGGCAGGCGGGCGGGCAGGCAGGCAGGCTGGCAGGTAGGCAGATAGATAGATAGATAGATAGATAGATAGATTAGACAGATAGATAGATAGATAGATAGATAGATAGATAGATAAGCAGGCAGGCAGGCAGGCAGGCGGGCGGGCAGGCAGGCAGGCAGGTAGGTAGGCAGATAGATAGATAGATAGATAGATAAATAGATAGATAGATAGATAGATAAGCAGGCAGACAGGCAGGCAGGCGGGCGGGCGGGCAGGCAGGCAGGCAGGCAGGTAGGCAGATAGATAGATAGATAGATAGATAGATAGATAGATAGATAGATAGATAGATAGATAGATAGATAGATTAGATTAGATAGATTAGATAGATAGATAGATAGATAGACAGATAGACAGATAGATAGATAGATAGATAGATAAGCAGGCAGGCAGGCAGGCAGGCGGGCAGGCAGGCAGGCAGGCAGGTAGGCAGATAGATAGATAGATAGATAGATAAATAGATAGATAGATAGATAGATAAGCAGGCAGACAGGCAGGCAGGCGGGCGGGCGGGCAGGCAGGCAGGCAGGCAGGTAGGCAGATAGATAGATAGATAGATAGATAGATAGATAGATAGATAGATGGACAGATAGATAGATAGATATATAGATAAGCAGGCAGGCAGGCAGGCAGGCAGGCAGGCGGGCGGGCGTGCAGGAAGGCAGACAGACAGACAGACAGATAGTTAGATAGATAGATTAGATAGATAGATAGATAGATAGATAGATAGATAGATAGATAGATAGATAGATAGATCCCCACCAGAAGCCCGGGCCTTGTCAGCTAGTTTATTTATATAATCACGTTTCACTGAAAGAACCCCCATTTGGAGACACCTCTGAATCTTCGCGCTGTTTGTTTCAAAACGGAAATCACGTGAAAATTTCAAAAAATGCCGGGACGTCTCTTGGTGAAGTTGTAATACTGTTAAAATCATGGACGTAATCTCTAAGTCGTAATTAATATACCGCATATAAACTAACTTTGAATTGTGCTGTAAAATCTCCAGAACAAAATTTTTTGTTGGGTGGACATAATGATAAGGTTATATACTAAATATCATCATTTTCCCTCAGTTGGTTACTGAGATATTGAATTTTATATTGAGGCAACAAAAACAAAACACACTATAGGTAAGGAATCAACATACAGCTGAAAGACGCTGGTGTTGACCGCAATATCCTGAAACAGGATGGAAACGCGGGGAAAAAAAAAATTACGAACTATTGTCAAATCCAGAAGACTGAAAACTACGTACTACCTTTCCTTAAATATTTATGTTACCTCCCCTTGATGGATATTTCCGTTTTTAGTTCCAGGTCACACGTTCAGGATAGTACTAATTGGTATTGTTCGTTGTTTATATATCATTTTCTATATTGTTTCGTTCTCGTTGTTCCATTGATGAAAACCTGTGTTGACTCGTTCGCCTGTACCTGTGCATGTTTCTTTCCCATCCGTCGAACTTCTCTATCATATGTTGTGTATTTATTCGGGGTTGTTGTCATTCATGCAGTTGTTTTGTTTCCTAGGTAACTTGTACACACATCTTAAACATCTTGTATATATGAATAAGCAATTCAGATCTCTATCAATATATTAACATGATTTTATACTGTCTCTACTGGATTGTTGCGTTTTAATCAGTACTTGGCATTCAATAATGAATTTCGATCAGCATAATCATCATGTGTCATGCCGATAAGCGTGGAGTGCCAAAGTTCGCCATCTGACACAACCACCAGAGTTTTAAATCAGGTTTGTGTTCTTGTCCCGCCGGGCTCGGTGGAGAAGGTATTACGGACGCGTTCGTGATCCCATATACTCGCGTTTGGAGCACAACTGCACTCCATTTTTCAGCAGACCGCCTTGTGTTTTTTTTACGAAATGGCATGGGTGCCGGCCGTCCAGAAAACAATGGCAAACTGCTGAACGTAAAACTTGCCAAGACATCAACAACAGCAAAAAATGCTGGTGTTGACTGCAAGCGTCCTGTAAAGGAGATGCAGCTAACGTTTTTGTCTAATGTTCTTGTCCCGGTTATACCATGTGACCAACCCATCCAGGTATTTATCTCCCTGCCTTCCATTGGCTATTTCCCCATACATTTTGCCAGTTGTTTGCAAGTTTTCTAGTTCATGTCTTCCCACGATGTGTCCAAAATCCTTGACTGTCTGCGTCTAGTTTCTCTAATCAGTTTACGGGTTTAATTTGTTTCTTGAAGAATATGATAATACGTTTTTCTATCTGTCCCTGCTATGCTTTACAATGTCCTAAGAAATCTCATTTCCACTGTCTTTCTGCTTATTTTCCATGTTTCGTATGCATATAACACTTCAACACACCCCTTTTCTCACAGCAACTGACAGCATTTTCTTGGTAAGTATGTTTCCATCTTGCAAAATGATACCTTTGCATAGCGATTCTGATCTAATCTCTACAATGTACCTTCCATCAGTTGGTATGCCCGTAACGACATAGTTATATCGATTCACTTTGTAAAGCATTTCACATTTACTTGGATTTGGTTGTTTTTTGTTGTTGATATTTCTATCTACTTGGAAATGATCATAGCACAACCCTTCAAAATTGTTTTTGAGGGGTTCCAAACATTCTATACGAGATTTAGCAGTAATGAGGCCTGCTAAATCCAAATATCACATTTATTTGTCCGTAGCTGATGTAGGTTTTGAGATACAGGCGTTTGTGTATTTAATTCATATTATTACAGTATTTTCTGTATAAGGCTCTGGAAAATAGACTATTGCTATCTAGTCCATTACAAAATGAAACTGTTTACTAAACAGTTTCAGTTTTCCAAGAATCTTCTTAGAATTGATTGCCTTCTTTAGATTTTAACGCACTTCATGCATGTTAGTATGCTAGTTATTTTCTTACACTTCTATCAAAGAGTTACATCATCTTCAAGAAGAGCATGTTTTCTGTCACCGGATTTATTTTATTAAATTTGTGGACAGTACATTTTGAAAGAAGAGCATAGGAAGCATATTACTGTTTTTGTAATAAAGGCATGCTTTGCTTATTGTAAAGTAAAAGTAAAAGTATGTGACCAAGACACGTCTCCGGCTACTCACATTGTTAGCTAAACATTTGTTGAACACCTGCGACAGTGAACTTTTGGGAAAAGAACGTGTTTAACATTTGGAATTCCAGTGGTTTGGATAGAGGCCAAGAACCACTTTTACAACTGTTATTTCTGTGTTTTCAATATTAAGGGAATTAATTGGGGGGAGGGGGGGGGGCGGATAACACAAAATTGAAATATCCAGATTTTGATTTTGTTAGACCAGTGGTTCTCAACCTTTTTTGGCCCGTGCCCCCCTTCACCATATTTTCAGAACGTCATTCCCCCCCCCCCCCCTTCCTATCAAAAATTTGGCCCGTTCCCCCCTTCACCATATTTTCAGAACGTCATTCCCCCCTTTCATATTTCCTACCTAAAAATCCCCCCACCCCTACACAGTATACGTAAAAATGGAAGGTAAATATGTTAAAACAGGTCTAGACATCCACATAAAACGTGATTTGTAGGTCTACTTACTTTATAAAATGAATTTTAGAAGGATGAGACGTGCATAACTGTAAAGTATGAAGGGAAAAGCAATATCAAGTAATCGGTTCTTGTATTAACGCGATCTTGAAATGATATTCACCCCCCCCCCCCCCCCCCGGTCATCATTTGTCATTTGTTTTAGTTGTGCAAAACTTTCTGGGTAACTTGACAGCAGACAATTAATCTGAATTTGTTGAAAACATGTTGTCGAGTTTCTGAAAGATTGGATGCAACGAGTATAAAATTGCACTGCCTCCACAATCATTTATATTTCTTTCCCGAGAATCTTGGTGACTTTATTGAGGAGCAAGGTGAAAGATTTCACCAAGATATAAAAACAATGGAAGAGAGATACCAGAGACATTGGGATACCTACATGATGGTAGATTACTGTTGGACCCTTAAGCATGACTGTCCGGGCATATCACACTCCAGGAAGTTCTCGAAAAGAAACTTTTTGTATGTTGACTATAGATAACAAAATGCTAGTAATAAAGTGTTAATACATGTTTGGTGTTTCATATAAAGGTAATAAATACTGACATAATATGAATGCAGATTACAGTCAAAATAAAGCTGATGGCACCTAACTCTAGGCTTGTACATAACAAATGCCTTACTAAGAAGTTCATTCTTAATTATCTCAAAAACTAGAGCAGTTAAAACAAATATGATTACATGTTTGAAATCGGCAACATAAAATTACGTAAAAACAGATTATAATCTGTGTGCAAACAAATTAAGCAGTTCCTTGAATATCACGAAAACAAAAACTGGTTATATAAAAGAAAAAAAAATGACACCTAAGCGTGTGATAACAATAGAAGAGAAACCGCTTAACCAAGTCGATACATTTTAATATATGGAAGCAATTATAACATCAGATGGAAGATGCATGGCAGAGATTAAGAGCAGAATTAGGCAAGCAAAAGTTGCATTCCAGAAAATGAAAGGTATCTTAAACAATAAGTTACTATCGTTGAATGTAAGTAGGAGAGTGCTTAAACGTTATATAGAACCTGTTGTGCTGTTTGGCAGCGAATAATGGATCGTTAATGAACAAATTAGAAAAAGCTTGGAAGAAACATAAATGTGGTTCCTGGGACGAATGTATCGAGACCTTGCACTACCAGAGCAACTAACAACGAATACCTGGAAGAGTTTAATGAAACTAGAACATTATATATGACTATAAGAAAACGTCAAACAGCATTCTTTGGTAATGTGAAATAAATCTACCCAAAGTATTTCAGGATCCTCGCCGGTGCTACGGAGTTCGTGCACTGAGCTGAGATTCTCCGGACTCAGGCTTGAGTTAGGAGTAGAACGGAGCACTTATGGGTTACACCCGTGTGTCGTGATGTTGATCCCTCGACTAAACTAAACTAACACTACACTGGTCATGTGACTAGAATAGAGGCATTGGAGAATATCATCATAATTAGAAAGAACAGTGGGAAAAGAGACAGAGGCAGGCCAAGAGAAATGATGTTAGATGGGCTGAGTCGGTAGCATGGAGGAATATCATCAGCAGAGTTTATCCAGAACACAAAAGGCCGAGATCTGAGGAAAGATATGAACACCTATGCCAACTGGGCAAGTCACTTAATGATGATAACACAACTCTACAACAACAAAATATTTTTTTTTCTGTCAAACATTTTACACCTGATTTTGCATAAATGAGGGATGCTAAATCCAAATATCACATTTATCTGTCTGTAGCAGCTCTAATTTGTTTTAGATACAGGTGTCTGTGTATTTACTTAATTTTTTTACAGTATTTTCTATATAAGACTCTGGGTGAAAAAAAAAACAACAAACTATTGCTGTCTAGTCTCTTACAAAATTTTGAATTCTAATGGTTTGGAGAGAGCCCAAGAACCACTGTTGTCAATATTAAGGGAATTAAAGGGGAAAACAATCACCCTCCGTCCCTCCCCCTTCCCCCCCCCCCCCCCAATGGAAATATCCAGATTTAGATTCTGTTGGACTACCTGTTCTACATAGAGATGACATACCAATTCCAACTTTCAGTCATATTTCGGATTCCCAGCTAGACGATGAGACAGCAGTAGCATCGAACGACAAGTGACAGTGATAGTGACTTCGAAGATCCGGCTGCTCACCGCATCGACCAGCGTGAACTGAATGATCTAATCCGAGATCTATATCTCAAAGGAATTTTCAGAACTTTTGCTTTCAAGATTGAAAGAAAATAAATTACTGACTACTGAAGCAAAGGTTACATTTCATCGCAGCAGAGAGCAAGGCTTTTCTTCCATTCTTTTGTAAAGAAAACAACCTTGTATTTTGTACTAGTGTAGGAGGTCTTGTAAACGAAATGGGTGTAAATTATTCACCAGATGAGTCGCTATATCTCATTGACAGCTCTAAAAGAAGTTTGAAAGGATTCTCTTACACAATGGTAACAAATATGGCTACATTCCAATTATACATTCTACTACAACGATAGAAGAGTATGCTACAATAATCACAGTCCTGAAAGAAAAACAAACGAAGTATTTAGAACATAACTGGATGGTTTGTGTAGATCTTATAATGATGGACTTCTTGCTTGGAGAGCAAAGATAATTCACCAAATATCCATGCTTTATATGTTTGTGGGATAGCTGGGCAAAGGATACACACTGGACAAAGCAATAGAGGCCTTTGGGGAGTGAATTTTAAGTTGGGGAAGAAAATATTGTCAAAAAGCCTCTCATTGATTGAAAAAGAGTTCTATTGCCGCCATTGCATAAAAAAAGCTTGGCTTGATGAAGCAATTTGTTAATGCACTGAACAAAGATGGTGCAAGTTTTAATTATTTGTGCTGAAAATTTTCGGAATTGAGCATAGAACAACTTAAAGTTGGTATTTTTAATGGACCTAAAATTAGAAAGTTAATAAACGATCCAAACTGTATTGCTTCGATGAACATAACAGAGTCCACAGTCTGGTCATTATTTGTTTTAGTTGTGTCAAAGCTTTATGGATAACATGAAAGCAGACAATTATTCTGAATTAGTTGAAAACTTGCTGTCGAGATTTTGTAAGCTTGGACGTAACATGAGCATAAAATTGCACTGACCCCATAACCATTTACATTTCTTTCCATAGAATCTTGGCGACTTTAGTGAGAAGCAAGGTGAAAGATTTCACCAATGTATAAAAACAATGGAAGAGAAATACCAGGGACTTTGAGATGCCCACATGATAGCAGATTACTGTTGGACCCTTAAGCATGACTGTCCGGACATATCACATTCCAGGAGGTCCTTGAAAAGAAGCTTTTTGTGTGTTGACTACAGATAACAAAATGCTAGTAATAAAGGTTTATTTCATTTTTAGTGTTTGATATGAAGGCAATATATGCACAGTAATTACACATAATATGCACAGTAATTACACATAATATTAATGCAGATTACAGTCAAAATGCCACTGATGGCACCTTGTAAATAACAATTGTAAATAACTATTGTCCTACTACGAAGGTCATTCTTAGTTATCTGAAAAAAAAAAAAAAAAAAAACTAGAGATGATGGACTAAATCTGATTACATTTTTGGAATCAGCAACACAAAATTACCAAAGAACAGCTTTAAAATTTAAGACGCAAAAATGTGTGTAGACCAACGCAATCTATGTTATATTACAATTTAAATCCAACCCTAGTTGTTCACTGCACACAATTACCGCATATACTAAATATTGTAGATCCTGTTCATTATCTGTAATCAATATTAACATTATGGAGTTCAGTTTGTTAAAACATTTTCGTTATGTTTTGTTTTTAAATGCTAAAATGCAAAGACATTAAATAATTTGATGATAAATTAAAAAAAAATATGTTAAAAACATACATGTTACAATGACGCGCAGAAGATAAATATTCACAATTCTTTGTCTAAATCTAACAGTATGTATGTATTTAGCTGATTCAGTACGGAAGTATAGAAGGACGATGTATCGCCAGACTAGGTTCATCGTGATATTTGTTTTGTTTCGTGCTATCTTCCGCAATTTCAAAGATCAGAGAACGGAATTTTACATTATAATTCTTGTTCATTTGATTGCGTACCATGTTTGATACAACCTACGTTTTGTTTGCCGCTGAATCAGTTTAATACTTGGGTAGTCATGTCTTTTTCATTCTTAGGTCACTTTCAGTTGTCAGTATGAATAAATGCAAAGAATGCAGCAGTCACCATATAAGCTTGTTGACATCCCCTTAGAGTTTGTCTTCAAATGAAGCGGGTGTAGGTCAAAATACCTTTCTCTGTTCTGCATATGTTGGAAATAAATATCTAGCTGTCATTTTACCAGTTCCTCAGTTACACACATAAGTGTCTCATATCTTTAGTTTATTAAACATGTGGTACTTCAGCCTGCTATGGCCAGTCCGTAGTCTGAGGATTGCAACTTTTTATTTTCGGCTGAGTTGGTAATTCACATCATCTTTCTTTTGGCAATACACATCATCTATCTGGTGGCAATACACATCATATTTCTAGTGCAATACACATCATCATTCTGGTGGCAATACACATCATCCTTCTGGTGGCAATATACATCCTCTTTCTGGTGGCAATACACATCATCTTTTTGGTGGCACTACACATCATATTTCTGGTGACAATACACATCATATTTCTGGTGACAATACACATCTTTCTGGTAGCAATACTCATCATCTTTCTGGTGACAACACATCATCTTTTTGGTGGCAATGCACATCATATTTCTGGTGGCAACACACATCATATTTCTGGTGGCAATACGCATCATATTACTGGTGACAATACACATAATCTTTCTGGTGGCAATACACATCAACTTTCTGGTGACAATACACATCATACTTTCTGGTGGCAATACTCACCATATTTCTGGTGGCAATACACATCCATATTTCTGGTGGCAATACTCACCATATTTCTGGTGGCAATACACACCATATTTCTGGTGGCAATACACATCATCTTTCTGGTGGCCTGGATGCTCTGACCCCTATTTGGTTTTAGTCAGTATCATAAATTTATTACATGTTCACGTTTAAATAAATAATTTATGTAAACTGTAACTATATAACAGTAATTAGAATAATTATATTTTTAATCCCCCCAAAAAACAACACTTAAATTTCAAAATAATAACATTTCAGTGAAAATGTAACTGCAACTCACCGGAACAAAATTTCAATCAAGAGAGTAAAACAAACAACTTTTTTCCATGAAAATTAGGTGACACTGTACAAAAACTATTACAAAACCAAATAATTTCTTTTCATTTAAATATACGGTTATAACCATTCTATGGAAATACGCGCTAACCAATTTTAATATCTTTGAATTTATCATAAATAAATGCGGTTGTCTTTTATCGTTTAAATGTTATGGTTATATACTTGAAATGTGTGCATATATTCTTAACCTGATGTGCTATGTTATAGTTTAGCAAATACGTATATAAATTAAATTTATTGTGCAATATTGAACATTATTCAATATAAATATATTTGTATAACAACAATTTGTAACAACATTACAATTGTGTTTATGAACATCATATAATATTATCATCATCAAGTGCCGTGCCGGCTGGCGTAGGCGTTCATGGCTCTCCACAGATCTCGGTCTTTGGTGTTCTGGATCAACTCTGCTGATGTTATTCCTCCATGCCACCGTCTCAGTCCATCCAGCATCATTTCTCTTGGTCTGCCTCTGCCTCTCTTCCCCTCGATCTTTCCAGTTGTCACGATGTTCTCTAATGCCTCTCTTCTCATCACATGACCAAAGAAAGCTGTTTGTCTCTTTCTTATTGTTGTATATAGTGTTCTAGTTTCATTAGCCTATTTCAGGCAATCGTTGTTAGTTACTCTGGCAGTCCAAGGAATTCGCAACATTCATCTTAAAAACCACATCTCTGTTGCTTCTAAGTTCTTCCTAATTTGTTCATTTACATTCCAAGATTCGCTGCCATACAGCAAAACTGGTTTTATATAGCATTTTAGTACTCTCTTTCTTACATTCATTGATAGCGACTTATTGCATAAGATACTCTTCATTTTCTGAAATGCTGTCTTTGCCTGCCCTATTCTGCTCTTAATCTCTGTTGTACATCTTCCATCTGATGTTATAAGTGCCCCTAGGTATTTAAAATTATCCACTTGGTTGAGAATTTCCCCTTCTATTTCTATGTCACATTTTGGTGTCCCCATTTTCTTTGATATCACCATTGTTACTGTTTTCTTGATATTCAAGGAGAGTCCTTTCTGTGCACTCTCTGTTACTACAATGTCCAACAATTGTTGTAGGTCTGTTGCATTATCCGCTACCAATACTGTGTCATCTGCATAGCGTATATTGTTTATATTATATCCTCCGATTAGTATTCCTGGCTTCTCTTTGATCTCTCTCATTATTACTTCGCTATACAGGGAGAAGAGATCGGGTGACAAGACACACCCCTGTCGTACTCCTAGCTTTATCTGTTCGTAACTACCCTCTTTATTTCCCATTTTAATTGCTGCTACTTGGTTCCAGTATATATTCTTTATTATTCTTAAATCTTTCCCATCAATGTTGATATCTTCCAACATTTTAATCAGCTCATCATGTTTTACTTTATCAAATGCCTTAGTATAATCTATGAAGCATAAATATATGTCTCTCTGTTTCTCTATTGATCTTTCTATTAGTGTTCGTAATATATATATATATTGCATTGTTTGTACCCTTTCCTTCCATAAAACCATAATGTTCTTCACTAATTTCCATTTTTATTTTCTTTCTTGTTCTTCTCATTATAATTCTGAGTAGAAGTTTAGTGACATGGTTTATGAGGTTAATTGTACGAAAATCTTCGCATTCAATTGCTCCTGGTCTCTTTGGTATTGCTATAAATACAGATTTCAGCATATCGCTCGGTAAATATCCACTGTTGTAAATATCATTCAGCATTTTGGTTAATATATCTACCCCAAATTCTCCCAATACTTCTAATTCTTCTACTGTGATTTCATCTGGCCCAGCTGTTTTTCCTTTCTTCATATGTTTCATAGCGTCAGCGACTTCTTCTTTTAGAATAGGTGGGCCTTCTAAGTTACTTTCTTCTGTTAATTCTTCCCTTTCTCCATTATATAATTCTCTTATATACTCATTCGACCTCTTCATTATATCACCTTCCTCCAATAAAATCTGTCCTGTTTTTGATATCAAACACCCTGTATTTATTCTTATTTTTCTTCCTGTGAGCTCACTGATTTGTCTGTGCATACTTTTTTGATCTTTAATGGAATTTAATTCAATTTGTCTGCATTGCTCGTTTTACCAACTTTCTTTTGCCTTCACACATTTATCTCTTATTTCTTTATTTATCTTAGCATACTCTTCTTTGTCATTTTTATTCTGTTTCCTTTTGTCTATCAGCCTTAAGATTTCTTCATTCATCCATTTTTTCTTAGCTTTTTGGCTTCTCTCCGGTAATATTTCTTTGCTAGTTTGATGAATGGAGTCCCTTAAAATTTCCCATTGTTCATCGATACTCTGTATTTTAGCTATTGCATTGTACCTATTTTTCACAGTCACTCTGTATTGTTCTTGAATTTCTTTATCTACTTTCAGAACCTCTTTATTAAGTCTCAAGTTTTTAACCATTTTTTCCCCTCTCTTTAATCTTACTTTTATTTGTCCACATAGTGGTACATGATCACTGTTACCGTCTGCACCAGGCATTGTCTTTACATTAATTAATGCATTTCTAAATCTTTTATTAATAAGTATGTAGTCAATTTGGTTGCGTATTTTCATATCAGGGCTTTTCCATGTGTATAGTCGTCTTTTATGGTGTTTAAACCATGTGTTTCCAATTATCATATCATTAATATTTGCCCATTCTATTAGTTTCTCTCCTCTTTCATTTCTTGTACCTAAACCGTAATTCCCCACTATATCCTCTATTTTCCCCTTTCCTACTTCTGCATTAAAATCCCCCAGTATCATTTTTATTTCTTGTGATCCAATTTGGGCTATTGCAACTTCATCGTAAATGTTTTGTATATCTTCATCACTACTGTTTGCTGTTGGTGCATATACTTGTATACTATTTATATCTATTGGTGTGCCTTTGATTTTGACCATTATAACTCTATCTGAAATGCACCAGTATCCAGTCATAGTTTTGGCTGTATTTTCATCAGATATTATTTCTACACCTTTTTCATGCGTGTCCCCTCAATATTATAACAATGGATAATCATATTATCTCAGATTTTGTGTGTGGCGTTCTCTCGCTTTGAAGTCAAGCGTAGTCCATACATGTTCTCCTACTTCTAGTAAACAGGACCGATCTTTGCATGTGGATTAGCTTTCCCTATTACCAGTGCCCGTCGCCAACTCCGACACCTGAGGTACTTGTAATTTATGTTACAAACTGACGTTGTAAACTTCCGGTGCGCTGAGGGCAGGGTAGTGAGTTCTCTTCTTACACCGGTCAGTTGGACTTAAACCTTGACTTCTCGTCCTTGACTAGGGGACGTTGATTACAAGTATCTCAGAAGTCGGAGTGGGTTCGCCTGGTGGCGAGAGAAACGAGGGAAACTGGTAGTAGGTACAGCTGGCACACATACAAAACTCAGTGTGAACTACGCTCAAGTTTGAAGCGAACCAAAACAAAACTGAAATCATGATAGCATAAAGTGAAGACAAGCCAAGAAACTTCAAATAATTCAACTGTGTGAAATTGCAATCAATTGGCTGAAACTGAATGTGATAACAAAATGAAACGACACAACTATATGAAATTGTTGCATTTTCTTATGTTAGGAAACACCTGATTATCTTGGCATGTGCTATATCATCAAAGTGTCATGATGATGGATAGGTGGCATCGCCATTAGCGCACCGGAAGTATGAGTGGCACCGTAGGTCTCAATATAATATTACTATGTTGTAGTAATTCAGAAAACCAAGAAGCTTCACAAAGAATTCAACTAAGTAAATTTGCAGTCAATCGATTTAAATCTATTGTAATAACATGAACTGACAATATAATAATACTATGTGTAGTAGTTTAGTAAACAAAGACACTTCACAAAGAATTCAACTGAGTAAATTTTTAGTCAGTCGATTTAAATTTACTGTAATAACATGAACTGACAAAACTAGATTCCATGTTTATATTTTGACACATGAAATTTATTAACCATTTTGTTTTGTTCGCATATCCTTTACAAGACATCAGCATCTTTCAGTTAATTGTTGATTTCTTGGCAAGATTACGCTCAGTAGTTTGTCATTGCTTTCTGAGCGGCCGGTTCACATAACCCTAAGTTACCAACGTGACGAGAACCGCTGCAAATTCTAGCGCACGTCACGTTACTCACGAGAGTAGACGGGATTACGGAGATAGACGTTGAACTCCTAGGCCATGGAGACTAACCATTATTACCAAGTGTAATATATATATATATCGAACAACTTCTCAACATCCCATCAGATGTCACAGGAATTCAAGAGACCTATGCAGATGTCACCGAAAAACTAGAACCAGACATACTAAAAGAAGAAATTATAGAAGCCATCAGATTAGCCCCAATGAACAAATCACCAGGACAGGATGAAATACCAAATGAACTAATTAAATCAGCAAGAGAAGTAGGAACAACTTGGCTACATAGACTATTCAACCATGTTTGGGTAGAACAACAGACACCACGAGACTGGGGAAATGCCATAATTATCCCAATTTGGATAAAAAGGCAGCAAAAGAGACTGCACACAATACAAAGGCATTTTACTGTTGAGTCATACTGAGAAAATATTTTGTAAAATTCTTGAAAAAAGATTACGAACTACTTTAGAACCCCAACTAAGCGAAACACAACATGGATTTGGGAAAAACAAAGGATGCACAGATGCCATTATTGCTCTTAGATAACTTATAGAAAAATCAATCGAATTCAATGAAACACTCTAAATAGCCTTTGTCGACCAAGAAAAGGCATTCGATAGAGTAGATAGAAACAAGCTGTGGGAAATCCTTAAACAATATGGAGTGAGTACACATCTAAAAAACCTATGTAGAAGTTTATACAACAACAGTGAATGCATAGTGAGAGCAACTGGAGGACACTCAGAACCCTTCACCATAAGATCTGGAGTACGACAAGGTTGTGTCCTGTCCCCTCTCTTGTTCATAACATATATAGACAACACATGTAAAGAAACCAGCCAAGCAGAGACAGCAAGAATACCACATGACGAGAACACAGAAGAAGAACCATCTGCAAATCTAACCATTAGAGAACTCCTGTTTGCGGACGAACAAGCACTAATAGCAAAATCAGAAGCTGAATTACAAGACCACATGAATAGTCTAAAAGAAATGTGTAGGGAACATAACATGAAAATTAGCACAAGCAAAACAGAGGTAATGACTATAACTAAAGAAGAACAAACAACAACAATTCACCTAAACGAACATCCCTTGAAACAAGTGAAGAGTTTCAAGTACCTAGGAAGTGTAATATCATCAAATGGCAGATCAGAAGACGAGATCGAAAATAGGTGCAATAAGGCAAATCAACTCATTGGCAAATGGCACTAATACTAAAGAACAAACATGTATCAATAACTACTAAGAAAGCACTTTACAACACAATCTTCCTACCAACTCTATGCTACCAATGCCAAACCTGGACAATGACAGAAAAAGAGAAAAGAAAAATCACAACAACAGAAATGAGGTTCCTGAGAAGATTACTCAACGTATCAAGAAGAGATAAGATCAGAAATGAAGAAATCAGGACTAAAGTGGGGGTTAAAGCATCACTAGATTTTATTAGAAAGCAGGAAGTCAAATGGTTTGGCCATGCAAGTAGGTTACCAGTCAACAGCATACCACAACAAGCAATGATGTACAGACCAGATGGAAACAGAGGAAGAGGCCGACCACGTAAACGTTGGACGGAGGGAATAGCAGAGTCCATGGGAATATCGATATATGAAGCCCATAATCGGGCACTCTCACGATGTTTATACTTCACCTCGACACCGCAAGGTACAAGAGGAACATGATGATATATATATATATATATATATATATATATATATATATATATATATATATATATATATATATATATATATATATATATATATATATATATATATATATACACACATAATTACTGTTCAAATAAAAAAAATGAAAAGCAACATTATTGCAGTTTCAATTGCAAACTTGTACTAACATTTTATTGACGTTACTGATTCCGCTTATTCAGTCGGTTCTGGCGATGCCGGTCCGTAAGAACAGGACCTCTGTGGGGTTTTCTAGCCCAAAGACCAGCGTTGTGCAGTTGGTTCCTGGGCGTTTTATCTGAAATTCGACGAGCTCCTGGCATTGACTGGACTGTGTAGGACGCAGATGCAAATGGACTCCTAAGGTGACGCAGTCGTATGTAGCGGTCTTCGGTAGCAGTTGTAATTCTGGGTCTTCCACTGCGCAGCCTGTTTGTTACTGAGCCAGTTTATTGAAATTACCTCCAAAAGCAACTAATGGTGCTTCTAACCATATCAAATTAGAGGCACATCGGGAGAACGAGAGGTCTAGTCAACCAACACAGAAGTGGCACTGTCGTCCCCCGGACGCTTATGCCCATGTTGGGGGTGGGGGAGCACCTGTGGACTTGTCCGGAGTGCAAGATGATACCCCAACAGATAACATCACAGACCTATAGCAGGCTCCTGCTTCTGGACATTTTTATATTTTTGTTTATAAAAGGGATAATTCAGTTTCAAATTGTTTTGTTTATGTTTTAATTACTGTGATTTAATCCTGGAAAATTATGCACTCCCAAATGCACATTATCATCCCAGCTATTCCTGACCCGACGCTCTACAAACACATAACAACCACTAGAACCACGACAGGTTGGGGTTGTATATTTGCACACAGTCTGACCGTTACCCTTGCCATCTACGCTGACACACTCTCCTAGGCTGACTTGCTTACTGCATCCGTGTGGATGAGACACTGCAATTGCTAGCTTGCCATGCTCCGCATGAGCTGATGTACTGTTACTGGTAAGCATTGTTTCTTCAATAAACTGTTTGCATTCTAAACTTTTCCGTGCACATTCCCACTCATGAACAGCGTTCTCTATGCAATCGATCACATCCGGGTCATGTGTCACGTACACCATTTTGCTGATGTCTTTCTCAGCATCACTCAATACACGTGACATACCTGAGAGTTGGACAACACCCTCGCAACTGGCAAGATTACGTCCCTTGTCAAAAAACAGATAGCATGTTGTATGCTTTCCTTCATAACTATCAAAGACAACATGAGCTGCCGTATGTATTATTATATAAGCAAAGCTGGTTCTGGGTTCACTAGACGGCTGGCATTCTTCACATTGGCACTTTCCTTCTTTTCTGATTACCTTATACACCCAACAGGTTCCAGATAGAGGAATGCGTGGGTACGGTATGTTAGTACCAGGAAATGTCTTCGGTCTTTCTTTACTGACCTGCTTGACTTTCACAAGAACAACAATGTTCCCCAGGGCTTTAATAGATTCCACCAAATGGCGGCTGCCAGGAGGGAGGTGGTCTTCATTAAACTGATGTATAGGAATAAAGTTTTTGTGGTCTGGGTTTTTCTCGCAATTTATGAATCCACTGTGCAGTTCTGCCTCAGCTAAAAATTCCTCGACTTCCGCTGATCCTGGTAAATAGATGAAGACATTACAGTTAAAAGATTACTATTTAAAATTATATAAGCTTCTGGCATAATATTTAACCGCCTGTGTATTGCCAGGACCTTTCAGGGATACAACGAAAATTAACACTCTAGCCTACCATGAATGTCGTAGGAAGCAACTAAGGAGGTCGGATACCTGATCAGTTAGAACATTCTAGCTGTAACATTCAATGGTCGGTTAAAATATGGGATGAAATGGCGTAGACGTACAACGTCCTCCTCTAATTCAAGTAATTTGATAGGAAGCATGGAACCAGAGATATACTATTTCCCCCTTATGAGATAACAATCTGCAGACTGAAGGAACGTAACATAGAAACTGGAACTAGTGCTAAATTTCGATTGCGTGGACGTATTAGATGTGTATCCAATTAGAGTGCAGCAAAGATAATCGTTCGTCCATGCAACTTGTTGCAACAAAAGATACAATTTTCAACTCAAAAACTTGGGAATTAGCAGTCAGCGCATTTTCCAGACAATAAAGAATGTGGGCTAATTTACCCGCCTCTATTGTTTTAGTTAAGACTAAAATAGCACACTCTAAATGTGTTTTCGTTAGCCAATACTATCACACCATACTAGCACAGTTTGTAGACATTACGGAGCCTAATTGGCGAGTTTAGAATGCAAAAGGCACAAGAGATTGGTGTGAATGTCCTAAACAAAGAAGGAAGGAAACTAAACATGATTTCATGGAAATCTTGTCTACGACAAGATCATTTTCGCTGATAATCACAACAACGACAGAATCTGAGCCGAAATTACTTTCAAGATGAAAGAATCAAATCAAGGTATTGCCTACAATATCTTGCGACAGAAAGAAACTTTCCATACAGAATACATGACAACGCAGAAAAATTTACATACGGCACGTCAAGTAAAAAAATATTATTCTATCAAGAAAGAACACACCACCTATGGAAAAGTCGGCGAATGTGAAAAAATTCGTAATAACACCATTACATGTCAACAGAGACTAAAATTACTTATTCATGACAATGATATGTAGTTATTGATGTCGTTATTGATTCTTTAGTAGATTATATAGAGTACTTATAAAGTGTGGTTTGTTATAGCGGCCGAACTAATGTAAATAAACAGTTTAATCATTAGAATAAAGGTATAATATAACTTATGTTGTTTGTCCATCAAGAATGATGATGACCATTCATTTCATCCAGTGGGGTTGAAAGTATGGAGCCGTGAGTTCTAAGATGGCGGAGAAGGCCTATTTTGGCTCGAAATGTTCTTTGACAATGCAGGCAAAGAATACTTGACGTTCCAGGAAGAGGATCTCCTGCAGTGGTTTTTCTGTCCAGCCTTTTCTTCACAGCTCTTGCAGTCCTGGTTGTTTCACAAGTGACTGCACCCTTATGTAATGATGTACGCCATGAATTACGGTCTTTAGCAGCAGTCTCCCAGGTGTCAGGATGAATTCCAAAAGCTTTCAGTGAGACTTTCAGAGTGTCTTTAAAGCGTTTCCTCTGGCCGCCTTGGGAGCGTTTACCACAACGCAGCTCGCCGTAAAAAATTGTTTAGGGAGCCTGTGATCTGGCATACGAGTTAAGTGACCAGCCCAGCGAATCTGATTTTTCATTAGTAGAGTGTGGATACTGGGCATGGATGCTCTTTCTAGAACTTCAGTGTCTGGGATCTTGTCTTGCCATTTAATCTTCAATAGCTTCCTAAGGCAGACTGTGTGGAAGTGGTTTAATTTCCTAGCATGTCGCTGGTAAACAGTCCATGTTTCACAAGCATATAGCAGTGTGGATAATACAACTGCTTTATAGACTTTCAGCTTTGTTTGCAGGCTTATTCCATTTATGTCCCATACATTCTTGTACAGTCTGCCAAAGGCCGCGCTGGCCTTGGAGATTCTTGCATTCACTTCGTCATCAATTGTGGCAGTTTGTGACACGGTGCTGCCAAGATAGGTGAATTTGTCCACAAGACTTAGTCTATGACCGTTCACCTTGATATTCGGCACGGTGTGATTATTTCCCGGAGCTGGCTGGTACATATAACTTATAGTGAATTAATAGTAAACATACAATTTTGATAATTATTATTTACAGCAGATTAGAGAATTTAATTTGTTGTTAATTTGTTATAAAATTTGAGAAATTAAATATATTATTTTTCTTTTAAATAAATATTGTAATAATAAATAAAACATAGTTAGTAATCTGAACATAAGATTTAAGAGTCATTAAAGTTTATTGGTTATTATATATTATATTATTGATGGAAGATGCATTAAATTAAGAATTTAAAATTTATTTTGTTTGAGTTTTAGTGTTCATATATTAACTCTTTCACTACCAAACAAAAACTGGGCTGTGACCAAACAGAAATTTATGGCAGAAAATTGGAACTAGGGGTGTGTTACAATAATGCTTTTAAAATGGTTAAAATGGTAGCAAATCTATTGTATTACATATCAAATTAAAGAGGATTGCACAAGGAACATGACAGTGTTAATAATTAATTGATAGGTTACAAATATTATGACAATAATGAGAGGTTTAATAATAACAACTGAAATTAAAGAGGTAAAAATTAATTAAAAAAACGTCACTTATAAGGTGTTTTCTACACTCCTATACTGAAATCTTGAAGGTGGGGTCTGTCACAATAATGTTATGAAAATGGTTAAATTTGTAGCAGAAATGTTGTATTATATATCAAAATAAAGGGGATTGCACAAGGAATATGTTGATAGGAGAATTTTTGCTTCAGGTTGTAAATATAATAAAAATAATAATATAATTTGTAAAATAATTGGACAAAAATAGGTAAAAATAATGTAAACATTGCACTTATAATGTGTTTTCTACACTCCTATACTGCTAATCATGTTTAATTTACTGAATAATCAAACAAACACCACTTGTCTTCAAGAATATAAACAGTATTGCTCGTTAAAATAACCCAAAAGTTTTGGCGCATATTCTGAACCATGTCTTTTTCACAAAAATGAAAAAAACTTATGGCCGAAATCTGGAAGTTGGTGTATGTCACAATAATGTTATGAAAATGGTTAAAATTGTAGCAGAAATGTTGTATTATATATCAAAATAAAGGGGATTGCACAAGGAATATGTTGGTAGGAGAATTTTTGCTTTAGGTTGTAAATATAATAAAAATAATAATATAATTTGTAAAATAATTTAACAAAAGGAGGTAAAAATAATGTAAACATTGCACTTACCAAGGGGCGTTGTTATCCAATATCCTGATCACTGCTAATCCTGTTGAATTTACTGAACAAACAACACTTTTCTAAACTATAAATACAATTGCTCCCAATCAATCATCCGAAAAGAAGTTTTGCCGCAGATTCTGAATCATGTATTTTTCTTTTTTCAGACAAAAATTAGGAAAACACTTGGCAGATTTACATTTAATTGTCATGTCTGTTTGTTTTTATTTACTATATGTGGCAGTCTATTTGTGATAGGCTGCAAAGCAAACTTTGGCGCACAAGTGTGGTCTATTAGTGCAGCCGGAGCAAACAAAAGATGATATGTGTCGTTTAGTTCGAGTGCTGCAAAAAACACAGTCTCTATTGACACCGACAAATTCTATTAAATGCTTGGCTCATGTAACTCTTTCGACATAATTTCCTGCAACAGACTGAAATTCTTCGGCAGGCAGAGTGTCAAACTTTCAGGAATACTCTGAGCTGCTTCGCGAGGAGCACTTTCCTTTACTTGAAATCCTTCAATGACAATTTTTTTCCTCCTTTCTCTGTTTGCCATATGGAATGTAGGATGTGAGCATTGATCTGTGCAATTTCAAAGATCCAGTAGTAGATCTTCTTCCACCACTTAATGGTTTTCCTATCATGGATATTATAATATCCAACCATTTGGTCCATTCTGTCGCAGCCATTAATCGCCATGTTATATTCATGGAGATCATCTTCGGCTTGCTTTGCGGTTTTCGCAATCCGCTCTCAACAGTTCTAACTACAGACTTGGTAGAGACAACAATGCATGGTTTTTTAGCTTTTTTTTTTAGCCCTTCCACCAAATAATCATTTCATCAATGGACACATTTTCAAATGGGTAAAATGCTTCCTGGAATTTCTTCAGAATCATGTCAACAAGAGGATCATTTTTTTTTTTTTGGGCCTCTGGTTCACATACGTGAAACATGGTGTGATAAATATATTCTAATCGATTACTGGGAAACGTAGTGGCAGTGGCATACCAAGGAGTATATAAATGTGCACTTGTACACCAGTAGTCTTTGATACATGGTCTTGGATCAAGTCCCATAGCAATAATGACAGACGTAAACTTCAGCCATTCGTGCTTCGTTGTCAGACACTCAGCTGTTGACGAACATTCACTGGTTTTTCTTTATCACCACGTGCTAAAACTTTAGACACAACTAAAACTTCTTTCTAACTATTCACTGATATCGGAATCACTATTGTTTAAAACAGTTATAAACAATAATCTAGCTTGATCTCAAGTCATACTACGTGGACGCAAACTGGTGAATGTTTCCATTGTGAAAAACCAAAATAAACAACTTTAAAACTGAAAATACACAAAAATCCAATGTTAACTAATGTTTGACGACTCAATCATGACGTAGCTATATTTCAGCTGTGCGACTTTTCAGTTTACTGTAACTTAAAATTCCGAAATGGAGCAGAAATGAATCAAATAAACCACTGATCATTTTGTGGCAATAAAAGTACAAATTGCCATCACAGCGGATCCATCGTGGCACCAGATGGGCTCGCAGTAGCGAAAGAGTTAATATTAATAATAGAGGATTTGGATTGTAAGTATGAACTAGATTAAGTAATTGATTGTTTATTATTTAAACTTCACATTAATGTTGAGATTTAATGTTGTGACTGTCTGCATGATTGTTGCAGGACATTATTAATATTTACTTTGTTTTACTGTTGTTTGCATGATATTTTGTTTACATTTATTGTTATAAAATTAATAATTTGTAATAACGGAACTAATTAGTTGCTCCTGTTTGCATGACAGTTATTAGCAATTATCATTATTGTCGTTAATTGTTTTTTGTACGGGGATTGTATAAGAAGGATCAACACCTGTTAGGGAATGCGATTTCTGTTCGAGTTGGTGGACTCCTGCGATGTTCTGGGAGTAATTTTTTTTTTTTTTTGGGTAACATCTAAGTAGTCGTGGAACACATTGCCACCTGAGCGGCCACTGGAAAGGCATCGGGTCAAAGGAAAATCGAGCATGATTAATTTTCATTGGATGATAATTATTAAATTTGGGATTGATGTTATTTAACACAATAGATGGGGTTGCTTATCGTATCCTGGCTTGGCATTGGCGATGCAGTGGTTCCTTTTGGTAACATCAATATGGGCAGGTGGACGCTGCATTGGCGAGGCTATCGGCAGGACTATGCTGATTTATAAGGAGAGTTGTATATGACATTTTGTCAGGAATGGATAGTATGAGGTGTTGTATCGGGTGTTCGACTGGTCGCTGAGTTGGGTTATTTTGTTTGATTTGAATGATATGAATGGTTTTAATGAATAATCCATACAGATGAACAGTGGTTCATATAATACTGAGAAATATTGGGTTATTTTTGATTTTACGAATGATTTTGATATTAAATTAAGGTGAGGATAGGTAAAACCATACTAATATTGACATCAAGTAATGTGGTTTTGCTAACATGTGCGGCGAATTGAGCTCGTTGGCGCTGTGTGGTGGCGATCTTGCATTGCAGATTGTTAATAGAAATAGTGGTTTAGTAATGTGAAGAATACTCAGGTATGGAGGCATTGTGAGTTAATGTACAGTATAATACTAACATTTTTAAATAATTTCTTTTGTTACTAACCCTTATTCATTTTGCCACAAAACCATACAGGAGTTACAGAATTTAAATTGTTCCGTAAGGAGAATGGATGATTCATTGGAAAAGAAGCAGTATTGCTAAATGAGATGGTTATGGAATCATATACAAATTAATTATTTATTAATTTAGTGAGTAAAGAAATTTATTTTATTTTGTTCATAAGATTAAAAAAGGTACAATTAAATTATAATGAATTATTATTATTTTGTGAACACAGTAGTAGTATCGTCATTGGATATTTACTATTGATATTGGTGATGAATACTATGAAGTATATTGGGGAAGAATACATTTTGATAGATATTGAAAATTAATTTATGAATTGAATAAATATGTTACATTTATTAATGAATTATAAATGTTGAGTATTACTAGCAGTTATATTTTATTGATTATAGCTATTGATAGATATGAGTGAAACATGAGCTTTGAATATATTATGTTGATTATTATTTTATTTAATATGTATTTGTTATTATATCATTGTTATTATTATACATACAAATTAATTGGATATTATTGAATTATCATTTTATGATGTGATTATGTAGAAATTATATGCAGTTAGAAAAAAATAATACAGTGAACACTTCCACTGATTATGGCAGTATTGATCAAGTCAAAGCAGCAGTCGGTGAGACAAGTAGTTCAAACTCTGCCAGCAGCAACTATATACAAGTAAGCTAAGTCCATAACACCAGAGGTAATGGAGACAGTCAATGGTAAATGGTCAAGTGGTCAAAACAGAAAGGCAAATCACATATCACCATAGCCTAAAGGACAGAGGATAAAAATCATATACATGATATGAAAACATTCCACATACCAAACACCAATAATAATACAGAGGGTAATGGTATCTGTTAATCACACACGTATCCCTCATTCGGGCGTAATGGCCTTGGTAGGTTTGGGGATGCTTGCCTGTAGGCAAATGAGGAACTTACTGTAGGGAGGCCGCGGGACCTTTTGAAACCTATAGTTTAAGTTAGTCCAGCCCTCCCATAGGCTGTGGCTACATGACGTCTACAAGGGTAGTAGACAGAAGTGCGTGTCCGACATAAGTAATATTTATTTTTTTCCAGTGATTTTGTGGAGTGATTAACAGAATGCCATACCATCATATTATCATAAAGTATAGAATATGTATGTAGGAATATAGGTATATGGAGTGTATCTATGAAATAGTATATATCCGACAGTCCAAGGCAAAGTGTATGGATGAGTATGCCTAGCATATCAGCTATATGATACCTATGATGACCAAGTCACTTGTGTGAAAATTTAATGCACCTTAGAAATCCCTGGTACACTTACGATAAGTCATGGACAAATAGTTATGAAGAGTGGCAAATGACATTAAGCAATGGTCAGGTTAATGTGGCCATGATGAACACTGACAGTCGACAATATACTGAAGTGATGCAAGGTATCAATATGCTGCCATGGATGTGAAATTAATAGTTAATTTGAAAGCTAGATTTTATATACATTATATCATATAGATTACAAACTGAAACTTTGTTAGTAGATTTCAATATAATGTATAGAGAATAAGAATAAATACAAATTGAAGAATGTTCTAATAAATGGAGATCTTGATAGATTACGTTAAGATGATATGCATGTATCAGTTAGTTGAAACAAAATATTCACAGATTTCCGATCTTTCAGATCCCAAGATGTACTTCCAGATACAGACAAGATATATTAATTAATTAGACATTAATGATTTGTTGTAAAATTGTTTATGAGAAAAAATGTGTTACACACATTTTTTGCCCAACAAGGGGGGAGTGCCATGGAGTTGGCGTGGATCAAAGTACCACTCAGTGCAGGTGACCTAGAGTCTTGCACATTTCAGTGACAGACGTGAAGATCGAGTGGATTGTGAACCACTCTGCCGGAAGTAAGCCGAGCGAAGGTCAAGCACGGACTACAGGTCCGTGAGAGATCATTCACGTCTGGACCGCGTTCGAGGTCGGACGGGAGAATGGCACATGGCAGAAGTCCATCTAGCCGCCACGTTTGTACAGATGGAGCGTTTGTGAATTTGTGGACGAATGTCGACGTCAGTGATTGTTCGAGCGACAGATATACAAGATAGAGATCGAGTGCAAATATTGTTGTTTTAGTGACATTGATTGACATTTGTTTTAAAAGAAAGACAGAATACACCGTGTGAAAACAGATGCAGCTGTCGTGTTATGAAGAAGTTATTGTTAACGCTAGTGTTGTCTGTTATGTGATATATATGTGGTGATTTAGAGAAGGTAGAAAGGTTGATACTACCACCAGTCAATTAAGAATCACTCCTGAAGAACAACAGGGTGCTCTTTGCCAGACTGAAAGCTAAACAGAGTGGGAGAATAACTCCCCTGACAGATACCAGCGTCAAGCACTGGCGAATACTACCAATTAACTCCAGGGCAATAATAACAACAATAGAATATGAATATTACAGATGCCCTATCTACCTGGAGACAGTAGAGTGACTTATATCAACAGTTACAGGTGTCCTAATTCGTTAGCAACTGAGTCACATCATCTCATCCATCGGCAACACAGAATAGCTCAGTGGCAGTAAAATCGCCAGTCGTAATCCATCCAGCAATAACTTATTGCCGACTCATTTGTGACCCATTTCGCTCCATGGCAATACAGCGCGCTCATGTTAGCACCTCACACATGTCAACATTATATTCTCGCTCGTGTCAGTAAGAACCGTTTGTAGAACTAACCCGATCGTGTAGAAATGATTTGAACTATTGCAGTTAAATAGTTCCTTCTCTATATATAATGAGGTTAGAGACTGCTGTATAACGAAATGACTATTCTGGAAATATACTGATGATTTTCCTTTTTCTGATAAAAGAAAATATGGATTCGTTGACTACTGATAGGAAAATCTATAGGGTAAATCTATCTTGGCAAGACAGTGATTTCATGTCAGGTATAATATTAGTGACTTCAGTATATTCTTTCAATATTAGGTGCGTGCTTTTATGTTAAATATATGTATTTTTATGAATATAACATGTCTTGGCAATGAAGACACTTTTTGGAGTGTCTAGTTTGTCGTGCGTCGAAGTTCACTTGTTCCTGAAGCGAGGCGCCGTCGTCATTTGGGGGCGACAGGTTCGATCCCGGTCGGTAACTATTATAGCTTTCAAATTTTATGTTGTCTAGTGCGTCTTCTAATCTCTATTTCCTTCTTCTTCTTCTTATTCTTCTGTGAGAGCCAAATAATACTATGTGTGTCTATTTATGTAATTGTCTTAGTGGCCTCAACGGTTCTCCCCATCCTCTGTCCGGAAGGAGGAACTGATGGACAATAATTTTGTGACGATAATACTCTGAGTGGGAGCTATAGCAGTGGACTGGACCAGTGGGTGATTGAGTGTACTACAGAGTATGAGGCTTGGTGCACAAAATAGTTTAGTCGTGCCTTTCAGACATGATAGAGCGATGACTATGTCATGTGGATATGTGTGTG
Source organism: Cepaea nemoralis (assembly GCA_014155875.1). Lineage (NCBI taxonomy): Eukaryota > Metazoa > Mollusca > Gastropoda > Stylommatophora > Helicidae > Cepaea > Cepaea nemoralis. The sequence goes on along the minus strand of JACEFZ010009698.1, from coordinate 4,174 downwards.
GGTGAGAGGCACAGATAGTCATAAGAGGGACAACACACAACAGAAAGGTGTAGACCTGTTCTGTGGTTATTGAGCTTTTGAATCCTTTTTTCCAAATTTTATTGACAGGGTGAGGACATTTGTGTGTGCGTATTGTATTGGCAGATGGCGATGGGAGGTGGTCAATTGGTACAAGTGATGCTCAACAAGACGGGGAACATCCCTGGCCTGAGTGGTGCAATTCCTCAGTGAGTGAGGAAAACCTTCGCCTTATATTGCCATGAGGAGCAGAGGGCGTTCTTTGGTGTTTGCCACTCAGGACTTCCATTGCCACACGAGAATGAAGCTAAGTGACAAGTCAATCCCATATATTTCCTCATATTAGACCGGTGGCCAATAACTTAACAACAGCAAATCATCAGTTCAACCCCTTTTAAACAACCGTATAATCACCTTAGACCTATAGTTATTCTTCCACAAAGGACTTTTTACAATAGATAACCAGCCAGATGAACATTTTCCCCATCATTAAGATTATCAAAGACTGGAGGATATTCATAATTATTAGAATTCAACAGAACTTTATGTTAGTTAGATGTCAATTATATATGGACAAATATGTCACTTGTGTATTAGTTATTGTGTGACATTGGAATTGCCTATGGTTTATCCTTTTCTTATTAGATTGTGTTAGTTACTTTCATCAGTGTCATAAGTGTATTACTGTGTTCACCTATAGCTGATAGTGTTTTCTTCAGTTGACAACAAATCCCAGAAAGCTGGTGGACGTGATACAACTCGCTAACACTCTAACCAGAGTGAGCTTTAAATTTTCTGAAAAGCAGTGACTTTCAGGTGCTCTCTTGGACTTCTATTAGGAAAAGCTAACTTATACCTAGTGGAATCTTATACTATCATCATCATCATCAAGTGCCGTGCCGGCTGGCGTAGGCGTTCATGGCTCTCCATAGATCTCGGTCTTTGGTTTTCTGGATCAACTCTGGTGCTGATATTCCTCCATGCCACCGTCTCAATCCATCCAGCATCACTTCTCTTGGTCTACCTCTGCCTCTCTTCCCCTCGATCTTTCCAGTTGTTACGATGTTCTCCAATGCCTCTCTTCTCATCACGTGACCGAAGAAAGATGTTTGTCTCTGTCTTATTGTTGTATATAATGTTCTAGTTTCATTAGCCTGTTTCAGGCAGTCGTCGTTAGTTACTCTGGCAGTCCAAGGAATTCGCAACATTCGTCTCAGGAACCACATCTCTGTTGCTTCTAATTTCTTCTTAATTTGTTCATTTACGTTCCAAGATTCACTGCCATACAGCAAAACTGGTTCTACATAGCATTTCAGCACTCTCTTTCTGACATTCAGTGATAGTGACTTATTGCATAAGATACTCTTCATTTTCTGAAAAGCGGCTTTTGCCTGCCCTATTCTACTCCTAATCTCTGTTGTACATCTTCCATCTGATGTTATAAATGCCCCTAGGTATCTAAAATTATCAACTTGGTTAAGGATTTTCCCTTCTATTTCTATGTCACATTTTGGTGTCACCATTTTCTTTGATATTACCATTGTTACTGTTTTCTTGATATTCAAGGAGAGTCCTTTCCTTGCACTCTCTGTTACTACAACGTCTAATAATTGTTGTAGGTCTGTTGAATTATCCGCCACCAATACTGTGTCATCTGCATAGCGTATATTATTTATATTATAACCTCCAACTAGTATTCCTGGCATCTCTTTGATCTCTCTCATTATTACTTCGCTATACAGGGAGAAAAGATCTGGTGACAAGACACACCCTTGTCGTACTCCTAGCTTTATCTGTTCGTAACTACCCTCTTTATTTCCCATTTTAATTGCTGCTACTTGGTTCCAGTAAACATTCTTTATTATTCTTAAATCTTTTCCATCAATGTTGATATCTTCCAACATTTTAATCAGTTCATCATGTTTTACTTTATCAAATGCCTTAGTATAATCTATGAAGCACAAATATATGTCTCTCTGTTTCTCTATTGACCTTTCTATTAGTGTCCGTAATGTATAAATTGCATTGTTTGTGCCCTTTCCTTCCACAAATCCATACTGTTCTTCACTAATTTCCATTTTTATTTTCTTTTTGATTCTTCTCATTATGATTCTGAGTAGAAGCTTAGTGATATGGTTTATAAGGTTAATTGTACGAAAATCTTCACAATCAATTGCTCCTGGTCTTTTTGGTATAGCTATAAATAAAGATTTCAGCATATCACTGGGTAAATATCCACTGCTGTAAATATCATTCAACATTTTGGTTAATATATCTACTGCAAATTCTCCCAATACTTCTAATTCTTCTATTGTGATTTCATCTGGCCCAGCTGTTTTTCCTTTCTTCATACGTTTCATAGCGTCAGCGACTTCTTCTTTCAGAATAGGTGGACCTTCTAAGTTACTATCTTCTGTTAATTCTCCCCTTTCTCCTTCATATAATTCTCTTATATACTCATTCCACCTCTTCATTATAGCATCTTCCTCTAATATTATCTTTCCTGTTTTTGATTTCAAACACCCTGTATTTATTCTTATTTTTCTTCCTGTAAGCTCACTGATTTGTCTGTGCATATTTTTTGTATCTTTAATGGAATTTAATTCAATTTTTTTGCATTGCTCGTTTAACCAACTTTCTTTAGCCTTCCCACATTTATCTTTTATTTCTTTATTTATCTTAGCGTATTCTTGTTTGTCATTTTTACTCTGTTTTCTTTTGTCCATCAGTTTTAAGATATCTTCATTCATCCATTTTTTCTTAGCTATTTTGCCTCTCTCCGGTAATACTTCTTTGCTAGTTTGATGAATGGAGTCCCTTAACATTTCCCATTGTTCATCTATACTCTGTATTTTAGTTATTGCATTGTACCTATTTTTCACAGTCACTCTGTATTGTTCTTGCATTTCTTTATCTATTTTCAGAACCTCTTTATTAAGTCTCATGTTCTTAACCATTTTTTTCCCTCTCTTTAATCTTACTTTTATTTGTCCACATAGTGGTACATGATCACTATTACAGTCAGCACCAGGCATTGTCTTTACATTAATTAAAGCATTTCTAAATCTTTTATTAATTAGTATGTAGTCAATTTGGTTGCGTGTTTTCTTATCAGGGCTTATCCATGTGTACAGTCGTCTTTTATGGTGTTTAAACCATGTGTTTCCAATTATCATCTCATTGATATTTGCCCATTCTATTAGCTTTTCCCCTCTTTCATTTCTTGTACCTAAACCATAATTCCCCACTACATCCTCCATTTTTCCCTTTCCTACTTTTGCATTAAAATCACCAAGTATTATTTTTATTTCTTGTGATCCAATTTGAGCCATCGCCATTTCTATTTCGTCGTAAAAGTGTTGTATTTCTTCATCACTACTGCTTGCTGTTGGTGCATATACTTGTATAATATTTATGTCTATTGGTTTGCCTTTGATTTTTACCATAATAACTCTATCTGAAATACACCAGTATCCATTAATTGACTTGGCTGTTTTTTTCGTCTAATATTATTCCTACACCTTTTTCATGTGTATCCCCTCCAGAATAAATTATTGTATGATTGTCAGCTATAATTTTGCCCGATCCCTTCCATCTCATCTCACTAACGCCTAGTATATTCATTTTCATGCTATCCATCTCTCGTAGAACATTGGTCAACTTTCCTAGCTCATTTAATGTCCTAACATTCCATGTTCCTATTCTAAATTTATTTATTTTAGTTATGATTTTGCCATAAATAAATTTAGAATAGGAACATGGAATGTTAGGACATTAAATGAGCTAGGAAAGTTGACCAATGTTCTACGAGAGATGGATAGCATGAAAATGAATATACTAGGCGTTAGTGAGATGAGATGGAAGGGATCGGGCAAAATCCCTTCTCATCTCATTCATCTCATCTTATATTCATCTCATCTTATACTATATATCTGTTAAACCACCAGGGAATCTTACGAGCCAATTTCTGGTTTTCATTTTGTAGTAGCTGACTGCGAATTTAGGATATTTATCTCTCATTTATATATATACTAGCTGACCCGGCCCGGCTTCGCCCAGTCCTTGGTGGGAGCATCTCATTTAATTCATATAAGTAGTCATATAAGTTCCCGTTCCCGTTACCGACTGTCTGTCTGTCGTCTGTCTGTCTGTCTGT